>JBBJLR010085079.1:0-10535 GCA_037577145.1 Brachypetersius gabonensis | reverse complement strand
TCTCTCTCTCTCTCTCTCTCTCTCTCTCTCACACACACACACACACACACACACACACACACACACACACACACTATCTGTTTCTCTCACACTTTCTCTCTCTCTCACTCTCTCTGAATCCCTGCTCTCCCTCTCTCTCTCTCTCTCTTTCTTTCTCACACACACACACTCTCTCTCACACACACAATGTCTCACTCTTTTCTTTTTTTCTCTGTACACTTCTGCTTCTCTTTCTAGCTCTCTCTTGCTGTCTGTACACGTCTCTTTCTCTCTACACTTGTCTCTCTTGCTGCAGTCCTCCCTATCTCTCTTCACTACCTCATTCATGCACACTCATATGCACAAACACAGTAGCTCTGAAAAAAAGATGCTGTTCAATTAATTCACCATCTTATTTTGTTTCAATTAGCATTTAGATGAGTGTTGAGTTTAATTAAACCATTGGGCATTCAGAACTTTTTTTATTCTTATTAGCAGGGTTGAGAACCTGTTTAAAACTTGAGTGAAATGTTGCTTCTATTTATGTATTTAAATGTATGAACAGACAGGTGGACACAATGCTGATTACCTTTAGAACTCATGATGGTGAATCAACACCCGGACAGTTTTACCACTCTGGGCCATTTGGAAGTTCAGGGCCCCTTTGGACCAATGATTTTGAGAATCAAATGCTTGAAGTTTTCTCAAGGGTATGATATGGCATCTTTAGAGCTGTTTGTTTACCTGTGAAGTTAAATTTTAATGTGTTAAATGTGTTAGAGTGCAACCTTGCTGGTCCTTTTATGTCTCACCATCTCTCATTTTGGTCCCAGAGCCTTTCTTACAAAACATATTTGATGGGTTTTTGGCCAAGTTTCACCTCAAACGCAGCCATGGTTGCATCTCACAGGTTTACATACTAAAGCTATGGATAATCCTTACTTCCATGCAAATGAAAATGTCTGTGATTGCATGAATCAATGCAGAGTTGAGTGGTTATATTACTTCAGAGAGAAGAAATCTGTGTAAACATGTAAAGCATTCATACCAGTGGTGGTATCTATAAGACTACAGGTGAAACAATGTTTCACCAAGACTTCATAACAATCACATTCTATTGGTATGAAACAAGAAAAAACTCATCAATAGCTCTCCTAGTTTCAGCTCCTCAATATCGTTACAGTTGTATATGACTCTTGAAAACTTGAAACAGCGTCACATCCAACTGCAGTGAAACAGAATTTCACTAGCGTCCCCGTTCATTTCAATGTAAATCTTCTCAGATCCTGGTTGCTCATGGATTTTCAAGGTTCAATGGACTCTAATGTTAAATAAGTCCCATCCGTGAAACAAGTGAGTGCCTACTGTGATAGGATAGTTCTGTACTTCAAAATGACTGACATAACACTGTGGCCAATCGCTGCATTTGTTTTCACTTTGTTCTATTTTATGTACTGAGCACTGGCCTTGACTGTGAGACTGAAGCTTCATACATAACAAAACACATAACATATCCTAGTATTTATTTAGAAAATTTCTTTTTATTTTATATTATATTTTTTGTTTACAAATGCAAAGAATGAAGGGCATTAGCTTGTTAGCTTGACTGCTTGCTAGCGATCCCCACCAGCACCCAGCCAAGATGGGCACTGGTTAAATCATTGGGAAAAATCCCTGCTGGTATGACAGAGTGATTAACAACTTCACCAAGAAGACCAGGAGGATAGGATTAATTTATATGGAGAAAGAGGTTACATATGTTTTCTTGGGATTTAGAAATATTGTTAATTATGTGCTGATAAAATAAACATAAACAACAAACATAAAATAAACTAATACGTGTTTGCAGGATATGCACAATAAAACACTTTTTATATTTTGTAGTGATATAACACTAACTATGAGGAGGTTGAGGGAAGAGCAGGAGAGAGAAGTTGTGAGGCAGCAAAAGCAGAACATGGAGGTGAAGTAGGCAAGAAAATCAAGCTGCCCAGGGTGGACGGCGTGGTACTGGGTTTGTTTCGCAGAGCACAACGGGATAAAGGATGGTTTGTTTCACCAAAAATATTGACCAGGAGCCGCCACTGATTTATACCCATACAAAGCAAACTTGGAGTCACAATTCCTTTAAATATTAGACAAGGACGCAAATCTTTCTACATCACTTCCATATATTTTTTGCTTCCTTTGCTAATATGACTTATTCTCCACTTTACTGATATCCCAAATGCCTTGAAGTAAAAAGGTGTCACCTCTGTCTCTCTCTGAGTGGTCAGAAGGTTGCCCTGATTCATCCACATGCTTAAATCCCTAAGTTAAGATGCCCTGGAGTAGGTTAGTCCTGCAGAACAAATTGCCATGATGATTTAGCTCAGAAAAAATGATCCGTCATCATGAGACAGAAAGTCCAGGGTTATATTTGACTAAGCTTAAAGTAAGCTGGTCTTGCAGTAAATCCTGCTTTGTGAAACAGGCCTCTTATTCTATAAATTCCTTGCTCTGTATTATCATCCTGTAGGCTGCTCAAGCTGCCCTCTGCTATTCATTTGTTCTTCATTGCTGCTCTGTGGATTTAATTTTATCTATTAAACATTAGTATGTTGTGTTACTCTTTAGACATGTGTGTCAGGGCCAACAAAAGGAGTTCCCCTTTAACAGAGGCTCTGATAGCAGTGTAACTTATCATATGCTGTGGAAGCATCCTAGCAATTGTCAGACAACATTGTACTTAAATTTGCCTGACACAGTTTGACATAATCTACAAATTTGTATCGCTGTAAATGGTGACGATGAGTAAAGAGTGGGTAAATTACATGCAATATTCGCTACAGCCATTTGTCTATGACTCTGGCACTGTCTTTGTCTGAAAATCGTAGTCATGCATCACTACTGTGTGTTTTCTATCAGGGGCTGTGTTTTCTAACAGACCGCTCTGGTCAGCCAGGAAGCAGATGGTGCTGAGCATTTGTGTTACATTTCATAACCCTGCATTGCTCTTTCTGCAAACTCATGTTTTCCTGACGCTTTTCAGTCCCACCATGGGGACCTGGCACTTGTTAGTAGCTCATGAAAGGCTCTATGTAAATTACTAACCTTCTGAGCATGAAGGAAGTTAAACTTTTGTGACAATAAAGGAGGAATAATAGCTCCTCAGCCAAGGTGCTTTTTAGACTTGACACCTTTAACATGTTAGTCCAGCTCATTAGCTGTTTGAACTTTGTTCTTAAGAATTTGACAGATTTATCTACCTTTGTGCAGAGATACGGAACTAATTAGGCTGGTTTGTTGGCAGCTCACGCTGATCTAACACTGATGTGTGTACTAATGGCAAAGGGCATCATAACCTGTTTCTGTGTCAGGCTAAAGAGGAAACTCTCTTTATTAATTGGGAAGAACTGTAGTGTCCTATTAATGCCATTTTCTGTCCCATTACCTTACTAACTTCAGTCATAAGCAAACAGAGGGCAATTATATTTTGGGCTATATACGATGGCATTTGACTTGGATTTAGATCTTAATATTGTCAGATTTGTTGGCCAAAAATTTAAACGTGCATAGAATTAGGTTCTGGCCTTTGGCATCTCTCTAATACTACAGGCAATGCACATGTTATATACAGACATGCGTCATGTATGAGAATGAAATCATGTATGAGTAACAAGATGTTTTCTGAGTCATTTTGGATCCATTCTGTTTCTGTTTGTAACCCACCTCAGGTCTCACTATTAATAGTAATTGCTAGAGCTTACAAGTACCTATGAGACAATGTATTTACCTTCTGACCAGGTATTATTTGGGTTGTGGATCATCCTCAGTGACACTGCTGTGCTTTTGAGAGTGTGTGTGTGTGTGTGTGGGTGGGTGTAGGGGTGTGTGTGTTTGTGTGTGGGTGTATGTGTGGAATTGGGTGTGGGTGGGTGTGGTTGGTTGTGGGTGAGTGTGGGTGTGGGGGTGGGATTGGGTGTGGCTGTGTGTGGGTGTGGGTTTGGGTGTGGCTGGGTGTAGGTGTGGGTGTGGGTTTGGATGTGTGTGCTGGCTAGATTACACACAGCAACACTACTTTTTAAACACCTCACTGAGGGGCAGAGAATAGTCCACCAATGTATCTTATAAAGTGGAGAGTTTTAAAACTCCAGCAGCACTGCGGTATCTAGTCTGTGCAGCACACACACACACACACACACACACACACACACACACACACACACACACACACACACCCATCATTGTCCCCACTGTGCTGAGAATGATCCAGCAACCAAATAATACCTGCTCACTGGTGGTCCTATGGGAGTCCTGACCATAGATGAACAGGATAAAGGAGGCTAACGGAAGACAGAGAAAAAGATGGACCACAGTCTGTAATTGTAAACCACAAAGTGCATCTGTGTGGTAAGTAGAGCTGCTAAAGTGGGCAATGAGTGTAGATTAAAAGTAGATGTACCTAATAAAAGTGGTTCACTGGTGCACATTTCTAAATCCAAATCCTTACATAATGAACCCATTATATTTCAATTATTGTTATCTAAAATGATCTTAAATTATCATAATTTCTTCCTACAAAAGTATTTCAGTCTTCACTACAGAGTTATTTTTCTTTCTTTCTGCTCAGTCAGAGGAAAGGCAGAAAACATAATGACGCTCCAAACTGTTTTCACTTGAGCATTCAGAGACTGGGCTGTTGGCTCAACTGAGACAAAGTTACAGCTTACAGCTCATAAAATCAGAATTATGTCACATATGGCCATCTGCTCATGGATTTCAACAGCTTGTAGCATTCTGCTCAGCTTAAATATAGCCTGGAAATTGCATTTAAAAAAAACCCTCTCACTGTCAATTAATTCTGCCTGAACAACAGAGAATCAGTGAAGAAATAAGTTAGTACTGTACATGAACTTTAACGTTAATGACTGGAAGTGCAAATGAGTTAGTGCTAAGTGACAGAGTTACTGACCATCATTGGAGCTCATGTCTTGGTGGGAGCCCTCACTTTCCCCCAGAAAATCTGCCGGCCAACAACACTTCATATGGAGTTGCTAGTGAAGTAAAGTTTTTTCAAGAAAAATTTCAAGTAAAGGGTAATTTAGAGAAGTGTATAAAATGATGCAAGCTAGTTTAAACCCTTGGTTGTCTTACTAACCCAATTACAGACAGTGCTGCAATCAGTTTCCATATATTTCCAAACAGCTTAAAACAACATCAAAACAACAGAAGGCTTAGCAATACAGCTGCTGTGTTAAAAACAAGCCGGGCAATCAGGAACATTTCAAATGAGGCAAGCATTTCAAAACAGTTCTCTTTCACAATTATTTGTGTCACTTGTTTTGGATACAGATTTAATTATAGTGACTTCCTCTGCCGCTTCTAGATAGAATAATACGGACAGCATATGTTCTGTTTAAGTGTATCAATAAAGAAGCACTGTTGAAAACAGTGATATAAAACTGATATGGTTTCAATTTTGAGGATGAATTCACAGTTGATTAAGGTGAATAAAATATCTTAGTGTAGATTATTTTTTATACCTGTAGACTTCAAAACATCTATTTTGGCACAGATTATATACCTCAATATTTTGCAGCTGTAGTGAAAATTTTAGAGATATGGGTCCACTTGCAAAATGTAGTTTTTGAAACATGGTGTCAGATCTGAGCAACTGTTTCATTTCGTTCAAATGGTTTGAATGATTCAGTATGAGCATAACTCTCCCCTGCAGTTGGGATATTGTGTCCGTTTGGCTCTGCATTCCTGTCCTGTTCTGCAAGGTAACCAACCCTTCAAAGTGCACAGCACTCTGGGGAATGACATTGAATTTTCTACACTGATCACGTTCAACTTTCTGAAATCTGTAGAAGTGGCTTTTTGGATTTTGAGGGGTAAACGTATGCTTTACAACTTCATAAGCCAAATTGTAAGTTATGTTTTATGTTCTTCGATAGAACAAGGTGCTCGGAATGAACAATCAAAGAATGAGCAGTGCAACAAGTTTGCAAGAAAGAAACCAGCGAGATAGTAGTTAGCTAATGTGGCTTTAAGCAAATACATGAATAACTTAAGCTAGATGGAATCAGGGCATTATGGTTCAGCAAGTCAGCCTGTATCTCATTCTGACTCTTAAGATTTGCAGGGATGACAACTACTTGTCTTTGATATTTAGCCTGATCAACCAGCAGAACTGTGTTTTTTTCCCAATGGACAAGTGTACATAGCCAAATACAGTGCTCATGAAGTGAGATTCTGAAAGCTGTGGTGATTTTAGCATGGAATTTTCATCAGACAATATCTGTACTGTAGGTAGGGTACCTGAGGTTAACTGTTACTAATAAATACTCTTTTTCTTACTTTGGTAATAATGATTTGTCTATTACTACTGTTATTACTGTTATTACTAAAAGTCAAATATTAAAAGTGTCACTTCAGAATGGAGCCAAAAAATAGCTAATATGATCGAAATCGTATTAAAACTGAAATATAGTTACGTTCCAAGAGCACATGCATATAGTAAAAAACATTTTTTTTGGTAAAAAAAAAAAAAGCCTAAAATTTTTTAGAGTGTAAACTCTAAACATGACCCAAAATATGCTCCCAGGAAACTTTAATGTAATTGAATGCATTACCCATAAAGAAAACCCATACCCGCCAAGGTATGCAAAAAAGTATGCGGGACAAAAGTATTGGGACACGGCAGCGAGGTGAATGGGTTTTGGAGAATAAAACCTGATCTACTCGGGCTAAAAATACAAATGAGGGCTCTTTGGAAAGGTAGCCTGGAGATCTACCAAGTTTGAAGTGCTTTCCCCGCCGAGACATGCAACTCAGAAGGTTGCAGGACAAAGATATTGGGACACTGCGGGAGGTGAATGGGTCCCATTGTGTGAAAATGTCCAGAAAAAATATATTTATTGCCATAAAAAGCAAAAAAAGGCGGAGGGTATTTGCGTTTTCCGAGTTATTGTGGAGATTTTCACGTAAAACTACGAACTCGGTTCTCAAAAAAAATCTGCCTGTGACTGAATCCGTGACTTCTGATCCATGTAAAACTGGGGGCTTACTGTAATCACATTCACCAAAACATTCACTGTTTAAATGTATCCAGTCACTTAGAAAAAGATTAGAATTACTGTAAAGAAGTTTGGAATCACTGTTCAAAACGACTGGCTCAGAATTACTGCTGTAATTCTGCTGTAATGTATTATCAACAATACATTGTTCAGTTCAGTGTGCCAGCTCTGTACATCCTAATACTTTCAAATATTCGGTAGGACCCTTATAATAGAACAGTTCGCAACTTGACAAAAATGCTGCCAACTGATTAATACAGAATTTACAGTATATAATAAAATAAGCTCATTGAATATAAAATAAATCTAAAAAACCAAAATGGTGTTAATGTTATTAGAATCTTTTGAAAGATAGTATTTCACACTAAAACCATCAAACTGGGTGGATTAAAAGTCTTCTTCAAGTGAAGATGTTCTTTTGCTGTTCACAAAAAATGATTGGTTGAGCTCATGCCAATTGAGTTGGGGCAAAAAGTTGGGGCAAATTGAACAATGACGCAGGAAACATTTTCACCAACTGATAATCGCTGTGACATAATTTTATTGATACATTTAAATGCATTTATTAACATCTGCATAAAATTGACGTAGTACAACAATAGTTTTCAGTCTTAATAACTCTGTCTAGTGTTCCTGATTGCACTGGACATTCATGAAAATCTCTCTGTATTTATTCTTCTTGCCTTTGCTGGCGTTTCATGCTCTATATGTGGTTTGGAGAACCATGTGTACGGAAAGCTTTGGGATATTTGCTGAGGAGTTGAGTGTTTGCTATCGGCGCTGGAAGCTGGCTGGATAGATGTAGGGTCAGAGAGGAAGAGCACTGCAATCCTGACCTCTGCGTTATTGGAAAAGGGGCTGATATCACCTGGTGGACCTTTAGAGGCCCACTTTCATATGTTCTCATCTCTGCTCTGGTCCCCTGCTGGCTGGAGACTGACATTTAAAAACATATGAGATAACCTCTTTCTGTCGGCACGCACAGCTAATGCATGGAGCAGCTCCCACTAAGAAGCTGCACGTGTGATGTCTTTGCGTGTCTTTGTAGTTCTGCTGAAGTCGGGACGTGCCTGGGACACAGTTAGAGCTCAGCTCAGCAGAGGAAGGGTGTTTATTAGAAGATAGAGCACGTTTATATGAGGGAGTTTTTCTTTTTTTTTTTTAGGATAATATGTAATACGGAGTTTTTTAAGAGATTTTGTTTAATATTCCAGATGCTATGCGTGTCTCTCATTGATGGATGATGTGCTCTTCGCTGGCCTAATATTCTGTAATTAATGCTGGGGATGGCATGGGCCGGGTGGGGCAAAGTGCTAGTCTGGCAGTTTTCCTTTTCTGCACTCATTCTGCATTAATCTCTCCATTTTTCCCACTCCATCAGTGTGCAGATCTGCAGATGCCTCTCTTTTTCACCACTAAAAGACTTCAATAATCTCAGCATATGCTCTGGGTCGGCCCGTTTTAACAGATTACCCGATTACACAGCGCGCCACACACCTCCAGCTGGAGCTCCTCTGAGAGCTTTGTGTTGATCTGCTGTTGGCAGGTAAACGAAGAGGGATGGAAATGAGAGGTGGAATAATGGCAGGGGGAAAAAGTGAAACTAAATATGCCTCGGTGGCATGAAATGTGTGACACAAATATGCTTAAGCCAGGTTTATTTTTACTAGTCCTTTCCTGTTATAAGTTTAAATAAAACACTAATGCTACAAAAATACTAATCCTCTTTCCTTCAGCCTAATCCGACTTTAACATTAAATACTCACACTGGGCCAAGAGGCGGTTGGGAGGGAGGTACAGGGACAGGGACAGAGACAGACTGAGAAAGAAAGAAAGAAAGAAAGAAAGAAAGAAAGAAAGAAAGAAAGAAAGGAAGAAAGGAAGAAAGAAAGAAAGAAAGAAAGAAAGAAAGAAAGAAAGGGTAGTGGGAGAACAGAGAAAGAGAGGGAGAGAGGGAAAATAAATTGAAGAGCAAGACAAGAGACAGAGAGAAAGAAACAATGATGTGAGAGAGCAAAAGCAAGAGAGAATGAAAGAGAGAAATATGAGAATGAGGCAGATAAATACAGAAGCAGAGAGAGAAAAAGAGAAGACGACAAAAAAAGAAGAGAAGTGAAGAAAGGAAAATAGAAAACACAAAGATGTAAACACAAAAATATAAGACATAACGAGAGAGAAATGAGAATGAAAGAGAAATGTAAGAGAGAAAGAAATGAAAAAGAGAGAGAAATAGAGACTAGGAAGAAAGACAGAGAGGGAGGAAGTTAATATATAGAAACGATAAATAGGCAAGAAACACAGAGGAAGAGAGAAAGTGAAGATAAGATAAAAGAATAATTAAAAAAGAAAGTAAGAGTGAGTGAGATGAAGAGAACTGGGCAAGAAAAGACAAAGTTAAAGAGAGAGTGGGGGAGAGTTATGAAGAGAAAGAAAGATAGAGAGAGAGAGTCACACAAAAAAGAGCACATTATTTTTTCTCCTCTTATCTTCAGTGTAATATCCGAGCACTACATTTGCAGTAATGTCAGTAAGACCATTTTTCTGTGCGTGTGTGTGTGTTTGTGTGCTCAGGCTGTGCCCAGGCTGGCCATTAGGACACATGCTTGATCAGAACCAGAGCCCATGATTGCTCTCCATTCAGACAGATTGTGTGGGCTGACGCTGCATCATGTGAGGGGAGAAATCTGCTTATTGGAAAAGGAAGTAAACAAAAACAACAACTGCTCACCGCCGGCTATAGCCCAGACCACAGCAGACACAGGCTGTCCCACTGCACTGAGCTGATATCTCAGCACAATCCCTCACACGTACACCTATACACACACACACACACATCACATACACACACAGGATAATGCAATGCCCATATCTCCTTGAGTTTTTTATCACTCCCCCTTTGCTCTGCCCTTCCCTCATCACCCTCCTGAAAGCATGTGACATTCTGGTACTGAGGCACTGTCAGATTCACAGTTCAGTCATATCTGTCAGCCATTCGGGGCAAATATATCATGCATTTATTAGCCAGTTTTTAAATCTGCACTATGATCCCAGCAAAGACAGCTACATCTGTTTTCATAGTGTGTATGTGGGCTCTGGTGGTTAACAATTTTTTTACCTATAGGTACATCATGCAAGTTCTTGTTAAAATAATTTAAAAAATCTATTTACTCCTAACCTCAAATGCAACCATGATATTTTTTATACGTGAAGTAGTCTAGTGTAGCAAAGAAATAGTGGTTAATGGAGTTAAAGAAGGTCCAGCAGGTAACATTAGGAAGTGTTTGCTTTTTCAGCTTTAAAGGGCATTTCTCTGGCCTGTGTGCCATTTTTTGAAGCTGTGTGTTAAAGTTAAAAAAAACTGAACTTTTGCCCTGAGCTGACATGAAAAAGCACCATATGTCGCTCATTGCTGACCAGACCACTCTCTCTCTCTCTCTCTCTCTCTCTCTCTCTCTCTCTCTCTCTCTCTCTCTCTCTCTCTCTCTCTCTCTCTCT
>JBBJLR010085068.1:0-10535 GCA_037577145.1 Brachypetersius gabonensis | reverse complement strand
CACAATTTATTTCATTTTGTGAAGCTGCTTTGTGACAATGACCATTGTTAAAGGCGCTATATAAATAAAATTGAATTTAATTGAATTGAGTTTTTAACCCACAAACTCTGAACCGCGACTTTGCAAGGTAACACTGTATCTCAGTATCTTGTGTACGGCCTCCTATGCAATAATATGCAATGTTCTTATTAGGTACCAAATATTATGTACAGTATCGTATGCTGTCCTCTTTGTAGTGCAATATTACTACTTATATTTATATTATGGTTGTTTTTCTTTCCACTGATTTTTACTTTTATTCGGATTTTACTTTATTTTATTTGCAATTTTAATAGGTTCTATGTAGACTTATAATAGACTTCTTTTATTATTATTATTGTTCTTTGTCTTACTTTTTATTTTACTGTGCCTGTGTGATGTCACTCTGTGTCTGTGTGATGTGGCCGTCTCCACAAAAGCAATTTCCTCCGGTATAAATAAAGTTTTCTGATTCAGAAGAGAAGAGGTTGTTGCTGCAGCACATGAGTGATACTTTTAATTTCAGAACTAAAGAAAGTGTCTACAAACCTTTATATATGACCGGAAGTACATACAACCACAGCCTCAGGGCAATATGTGCCTTGACGCATTTCATTTACTAAGACCACAGTATATCAGGGAAAACCTCAACGGCACTAACTGATTTACAAAACCATACAGAAACAATGGTGCCACAAACAAGCTCTAAGCAACAGAAAGTAAAAGTGCAGTGACAAAGAGATGGTGCTGCTGATTAGTTTAGATCTGGTGGTGTTGTTTTGCCGTGGCTAACAAAACAGAATTTGTTCAGCCGTAACCCAGATTGTGCTCACATACTGCAGCCACATCACAAAATATTTTGGGCCGAGTTTCCTCACATGTACATCTGGTCCTGCGAGTATAAACAGTATAAAAACTGACGGTAAACATTGTTCAGCACATGCTCGAGGCTCGTGTCTCCAGCTAGACGCTGCGTCTGCCGCCGTTGTTAAAGTAAGTCTCTCAGCAGCACGTCTTTTGAGACCCAAATGCAAATTTATGCTGGGCTTTTAAAAGCAAGAGGAATCAGTTTGCTGAAACTGCAGCAATAGGTTTAGTACAGCAGGCCCACAGTGTATCACCAACCCATGGAGCTTCATAAAGACCAGAGGTTTCTCTTCTGATATCTTTGTACACTTTGTAATGTGCAGGTCTGTCTGGAACAGCAACTCAACAATGTCAGTCATTGTCTGTGTCAGGTGGAAACCTACGATTGTGCAGCTGCTGAAGAATTTAAAGCTCTTTTGGGAGCTACACCACGCGCCTGCAAGGTCAGTGTGGAAAGGAAAACAAAAAACAAAGCTGTGAACTTCCCTCATCAAACCAAACAGGCCTTCACACGCAAACATGGTCATAGCATAACATCTAGGCCAGGATTAGGTACATAAAACTGGAGATGTTTTGGGCCACTGGATTCTCCAAAAGTCTGCATGTTCTGAGTGAATCCATCAGTCTGAGTGGAGCAGAGCGAATGCAATATTTACGTTGTTGCTCAGGAAAACTCTGTGAGCTAAAAGTAGGAGCGCTGCACTCAGCCGGTGTTTCTGATGCAGACGCAGGCGATTGAGGGTCTGTGGTCAGAGTGATGCTTCATTATGGAAGACCGGTCACACAGGCGAAGACTGATTACTGTTTTATCAGTCCAAGGGTGAAGGACACAGATGGTCAAACTTAAAGATGTCAGCCAGTGTATTAATGATAACAATTATTATTGTGTTTATGACTGCGATAGGAATGATAGGAAAATATTTTAGATGAATATTAAAGTGAGTTCCTAATCATCCCACATTACTCAATGTATTCACTATTATGCAAATTAACGAGCACATATTAAAAAGCGAATAAAGATGCCAGTCCATTGGCTACATTCACACACGCTTTTAAAGTCAAATAAGAGGAGAAGGACGGGTCTGGAGAGGAAAGAGTGTGCAGGTGCCTTAGAAATGGCGGCGTGTGCCCTAGGAAGATCCGGGGCTTAGAGGGAGGCGATCAAGCTCAAATCCCCACCTCTTTGATAAAGCCCTCTGGCTCTACTGTCCTGATTCCACCTTTCAAATGTTCATTAAAGCCTCGGAAGACGGGCCTGCTCGGCTCTCCTCCTCTGGCTCAGGTCTGCTCCGGCTCCGACCTTGCGCTCGGACAAGTAAGACTAGGACTTAGAAGAGATGAGTGTCAGTGAGGGCGAGGGAGACAAACCCCTCAGGGAACAGCGAGAGAAATGAACCTCCATATTGACAGCAGCTCCGTCTCTTCTGGCAGACCCCTGATGGACTGAAGTGTAATGGGCTCCCTGTATGTTTACAGTAGAGAGAGGTGGGACAAAACCACAATAGGTTTTTTGGTCTTGTACGTGTCACACAGAGCTACTAGATTTATAGGCAAGTGATGTTCTGAATGGAGGCTGAAAAAGGTCCAAGACTGTAGAGTTTAGGGTCCGAACGCTCGTCACCTCAAGATTCAAGATCCTTTATTTGTCAAATGCATAGTTATACAAGTACAACACGCAGTGAAATGTATCCTGAACCTCATTTTATGACTGTGCAGTACAGTGGTACCGTGACTTACGAATTTAATTTGTTCCGTGACGAAGCTCATAACTCAAATTACTCGTAACTCAAATTAGTTTTCCCTGTTGAAATGAACTGATATGCCATTAATCCGTTTCGTTTTTATACAACAAATATTGTATAAAAGCATAAAACAGTAGAATGTACTGCAATAAACTGGTTTTATTAAGTATAATGTGCAGCATTTGCTGGTCCCCTTTTTAAAATTCTCAAACCCCGACTGGCTTTAACCGGCGGCCCGATGCCTCATTCACTGAAATGCCTGCAGCAAATCGGCTCGAGTCTTCTTCAAATCATTACCTCCGTTACAGATCTCCTGCGAGCTGCTTCTCCTCAACCACACCGTCAGCAGCTCCTCCATGTTTTCATGGATAAATGTTTAGAAAATATTTCTGATTCGCCAAGTCGACTCCATGCACACCTTGGTTATGATTTTCTAATTTATTTCTTTAATTCAATGCACATCATCTGCTTCTTCTCAGCACTGTCCTTCACGCTCACTTTTTCTGGACACAGACAAACAAACTTCTGCAAAATAACTGCAAGCACAAAAGCTTGAATCCCGAATTTTAGCTCTCAACTCAAAACAAAAAATCACCCCAATAATGTGTAAGTTGGGACACTCGTAAGTCAAGGTACTGCTGTATTATAAAAATTTGTAATTTAAAAACAAATCTAAAAGTAAAACAACTTCAACAAGGAGCATGAGTTAAGGGTAAAATTTGGAAGCTTAGTTATTGTTTTAAGTTATAAGTGAAGCAACAATCTGGCAGGTTTACAGATGTATGATGTGCATTAAAGTGAATGTAAACAGAAGGACCTGCATAGTAGCAGGTACAGTGTAGCAGCATGTAGAGTAATAATAAATAATGTGCAGTTATGTAATATGACAATGAATATATGACACTGATGTGCTGTATCAGTCCCTTGAGGTCAGTCTATGAGGGGAGGGGGGCATGTTCTGGTTTAGGACTGAAGCTCCTCTCGAGCCTCTGTTTTGGCTGGGACCCTCGAGAGTATGTCTATCGGACCATTCGTACAGGAACGTAATTTTTTCATATTTTGTTCTCTTATAAATATGGTGGAAAATCAGGGGAAACAAATTCTGCATGTTTTTAAAACTCATTCACACCTTTTCACAAATGTTGGTTCTACGTTATTTAAAAATATGTCTGTGTTACACTACTTAGGTTCTCTTTAGCTTCTCCATCTCCTTCACTCCAGGCTGGCAACATCACTTTTGCTGCCTCTGACCTTCTGGCTGTGGCTGCTCCAGACTTTTCAGCCGTGATTCCAAGCCCATTTCTCAGTCTGAGACTAGCTGTGCTTGGAGAATAAGGCTTCAAAGCTGTATCCCGTTCTCCAGCTCTCTCCATCGGCACTCCAGGTTCTGATGTGGCTCCAGCTGTGGTGGTCTCAGTCCATCCGGTTACTCTTGCCCGGACAGCTCCAGTCACTCTGGTCTTTCCTTCTGTGGTACCTGGCTTTCTGGTTTCTCCATTGTCTTGGTTTCTTCTCCAGCCTCCAGCCTGCAGTGCTGTAGCTCCTCCAGCCTTCGCTCGGGAAACCGCTTCATCCCACGCCGCTAGGAGTCGGGGAGAGTGTGTGATGAGCTGCCATGCCTGTGGTCATTCTGCCTTGGCTCTGCCCGGTCTTTCATCAGTGTCCACTCTTGGACCAACCCAACAAAAATACCCTCTTGCCTCCCATTAGTCACAGATGCAATGAGCTTCTAGCTGCTCTCTTCACATCCCAGGGGCTATTTTTTATATTTTTTACCAAACATTTAGGATTTTTTCAACTGCACACAGAATAAGAATGTCAGGCCATGCCCACACGTACACAGTGTTTCTTTCCTCCACACGTAAACGCAGTTTTGTTCTTTCCTCCACACGCGGCATCTTGGATCCGTGGATCCTTGGATCCGTCTGCGAACTGCGGTTCTGTGTTTACGTGCGGATGAGATAAACGCAGATTTAGAAACAGACTGTGTCCTGCTTATAAGACGCCATATGCGCTGCATTTACATCCGGTTTTCATCCACAGTCCCGACGTTTACAGAGTCCGACTGCTCTCAGCCTGGTTAGGAGTTCTGACCAGTTCTGATTGGTCACCAGTGCTGTATGGTTTAAGGTTATAGCGCCCCCTTCTGCCACTGCATGCTTTAGACAACGTTTTTGCGATCGCATGTGGACAGAGATATTTTTGGAAATGTGCTCTTGTGGATGCAATTTAAAAAAAAACAAAACGGAAAATCTCAGTTTTAAGAAAAAATCAAGGGCGTGTGGACATGGCCTTAAATAAAGGGGTCTATAAAACTTCTAAAAAAAGAACTATTACTTAAGCTAATGATTGGGCTTCATTTGTACAAGACTGTATTTGGAAGTAAGAGGATGGATATCCTGCTGTGCTCAAAGGGAAAGAGAAATTCAACCAGGACATTATTTCCCAAATGAACCACATAGTTTGAAGGACATCAGCACAGAAACAGTGTTTTGAGTTAGACAGCAAAACAATCCCAGCAACCTAAACAAGTCATTTGATAATGTAAACAGGAGATTCCTATCGCTTGACTCGAGACTTTCTATCTGCATCCGAGAGCCGCTCTTCTTCAAGTGGTTAGCAGCAGCAGTCCTCAGTTCCCACAAGTATATTATGAAACTGACCTAATTTCACTGGCACTTGGTTTGCTGCAGGCTCTGATAAAACTGCTTTGTACTTTTTTATTTCAGCCTAAATAATTGATTCCAGCCACCCCTTCGCCTGTAATCTCTCCCATTAAATGTTACTGATAGATGCACAGCTTTCGTCATTACAAATTAAAAAGTATAAATATATAATCTCTCTCGTCTCATTTCCATATCCATATGCAAAGAGTAAGGAAATAAAAATCTCACATAAATCCGTCCAAGAATAATATCTCAAGCAAAACGGTAAAATAATATTTAGCATCAACTTTGTAGAAATGTATTCAGGAAAAACAGTTCGAGCTGGATTAAGCCATCAGTTGTCTCGGTGTGTCACACTCTTTGTTTTGCACTTTCCTCTTGTGAGAGATGCAAATCCTCTGATTCAACCGTGCAGTACAGTGCATATTACCTTACATAACCCCCTCAGAAACACACCCAGCCTCATTTCAACTCAGTCACCCAACAAGCTCTCCATCCATGCATACACAATGCATTCAAATTCTAATTCACCACTGTTATATGCGATATAATTTGGGCCGGCCGGGTAAACTTTGAGCCGGCGCGGAATCCCATAAGCCCCATCCCCCCAGGACGACAGCAAGAGGGTCTGCCAGCCCTGAACAAGCCTCATGATCTTAAATACAAGACGTTCCCAAATACCTTCACCCAGGTTTAGAGACACAGTCTCTATTGTGATTGACTCCTCAGCTCAGTTTAGAGACACAGTCTCTATTGTAATTGACTCCTCAGCTCAGCTGCTCCTCCTCCTGCCAGGCTGGGGACGAAACATTCAGACCAATATGTTTCTATACTCAAAATAATTCCTGAGAATTCATTTGTTTATTTATCAATTGGTAAATAATTGGAGTGGAAGCATTTATTCAATTATATAATTACTCATTAAGACTGAGCACACCAGTCTTATATTTGTTTGCATGATGTGTTTCAGTTGTGTAGGACCTGGGTGTCGGTCCACAGTCATGCTGGCTTAATTGAGTGTTCTCAGTTCTCCTTTTGTTCCAAGTTTTGAGCCTGTTTGTTTTGTTTAAATAAAAGTAATAGAAAATGGAAGTCTACATGTGCACCTGCCCTCATTCTGGAGATAAGGGGAAACGTGAAAAGATCATGAGTACTTCGCTATTATATGGGCCTGATATTATAAAGTGTTACCATCTGAAACAATGCCTCATTTAATAACATACAATCTTAAAAAAACATTTGGTTATATCATACTGTGTGACTTATTTCTCCAACACATGTATGTTATGATTCATGTTCTACAGTTAGTTGATAGAAATAGTCAATAGAAATATTTTACTTCTATGCAAATCCTCTGATTCAACCACGCAGTGCATATTACCCTACATAACCCCCTCAGAAAGACCTCCAGCCTAATTTCAACTCGGTCACAAACACATTCACCCAACAAGCTCTCCATCCATGCATAAACTATTCAATCAAATTCTAATTCACCAGCCTTATATGCAATATAACGAGCCTCATGATCTTACATACAAGACGTTCCCAAATATCACTCCAGCACCCCTCACAGCCTTCACCCACATACACCCTGAGTTCAGTGCCTGAAGACTTATTCCACAGTCTCTATTGTGTTTGACACCTCGGCTGGGCTGCTCCTCCTCTAGCCGGGCTGGGGATGAAACATTCAGAGCAGGCACCTGGCGGCCGGTTCCACGGCTGCTGCTGTGATAACAGCCTTCTCGCTCTAATTAAGGCCCAGTAAGCTCCTCTCCAGCTGCCTGCAGTGGAAAAAGCCCCTCAGAAAAAGTGCTGCGCCTGCCGCTTTCGCACAGCTCCTGAAATATTAAGATGCCGCTCGTCAAAGCGGCCAGGCCTGGGTGAGCAGCTGCTGTCTGCTTTTCAACACCTTCATATAAAATGAACGTCCACAGCGGCTTGTAGTAGGGAGTAAGAAACTGAAGTGTGTGTGTGTGTGTGTGTGTGTGTGTGTGTGTGTGTGTGCACCACCTCAGGCAGGTATATGATGGACTTATTCCAGAGATACGTGGAATTTTTAGATGATGATAAGTGCCACATGGCTCTGTCCTTGGGCCACTGTTTTTGTTTAAAAACAGATGGAACAAACCAAGTAAAAAGAACTTAAGAGCTGCATTGATGTTGTATTGCTCAGAGCCCCAATTAAGAACTGTTGTAACTAGCAGCCTTAGCTCCATCCAGCAGCATCTAAGGTCTGTGAAAAATAAGACTAATTAAATTGTAGAAACAATTGTTTATTTATGGTGTTTTCGGTTACTGAGCACAGAGCTAAGCCTGTGACTCTTTTTGACGAATCCAGACTGTAGATGAACATTTAAGAACAATTAATGTAAATTTTTTAATTGCGATCTGTTTTTCTCTTGAGACTGGATGGGGAAGCCATGTGTCTAATGTATGTTTGTGGTGTGTGTCGCAGAACATGTATCTTTAATGGTTCGGTATTCAGCAATCTGTGAACCGGCTGTAAAAAATGAGGTCATGCATTTAAACCCAGCTGTTAACATCAAGCTCACACTGTTGTGCCCTTGAACGAGGCATTTAATTCCCATTTACTCCAAAAAGGCTGGCCCTCCAGCTGGCATCTGGGCAGCAGCATTGACTGAATGGCATCATTAATTTGCATCGGACAGAACCTTCCTTCACTCCACCCTCGTGAAAGAAAAGACACTGCCTTGCTTTGTTTCAATTACTTCAAATGACTTAAAACATCTAAAGGAGCTTCCAACAACACAAGCTTGCAGCTGCTATTAGGACAGCTGGTGGTCTGGGGGTTAGGGAGTTGCCCTTGCAACCAGAAGGCTGTGGGTTTGAATCCCAGGACTGCTAGTGGCACCACTGAGCAAGGTACCGTCTCTACACTCTGCTACCCGGAAGCTTCTATTGGTGAATGGGTTTAATAGTTTAGAGAAGTGTTCACGTATGATAAATAGTAATCTTACACTATTGCATTAATCTATGTTGAGAGCTTCATCTCACTTAAAATGTTTTCATGCATAGTCTTGGGTGAGAAGTGTTTAATGCCAAATGAATATTATTTTTCAAACCCACCTTTCTTAAAAATCATTCTTACTAGGCCTTCTGTTTGAAATTCATCCATGGTTTCTAGACACACAGACACACCTGAGGCAATCATTGATAGTGATGTTTCTGTACAGCAGACAAACAAAAGAACAAGGCTGTCTTCACTGTAGTTTGCCTCTAAGTATTGATTTAATTCTAAATCAGACTTTCTATAAATAATTTTTCTGAAAAAGTGATTCTGGCTTCAGCGCAGCTCGTCCTCAGAATCACTCCCGGAACCCGAAGGAGGCCCAATCAGTCGTCGCTCTTCGTTTATCATATTTTTGTCTCCCACTGAGGTAATGCAGAAAGACTTTGGGGTTATGAATCATTGATCAGCAGCCAAGGAAACTGTAATCAAGCAGCATATTGGGGTCATGCAGCCCCCATGAACCTAAATCAAACCCACACCGAACTGTTAATATTTATAGTCGGTTAATATTTGAATGCAAATGCTTCTCTCGTTTTGGTATTGTAGTCTAGGGTTGGCCTCGGTAATAGGCGTAATCGCTCAGGTCTCCCACGACAGTGGTCATTAAGGAGCAGCTTTAGAGTGTCAGGGAGTCAAAACATTAGGTAACTCATGTAGGAGGGAACGAATGGCCGCCATTAATCTTTCTGCACCTATGAAGGGACCGGGAACAAAGAGCCTGACAAACGTGGGGAGATCGAGGAGAAGGAGGAGGGCGAGGAAAAAGGAAAGGGCGGGTGATGAAAAGAATGAGTTCTGTTCCCAAAGACAAAAATGGAGGATTCAGCAGCAGTGGGAGCTGGAGCGCAGCAGCTATTGCCAGACAAGGAGGGGAATTTTATAAGAAGAGAAGCTCTTTTGTGAGAACGCTTCCAGCCACTAAACAGCCAATACTTTTGTCCTGCAACATTCTGAGTTGCATATCTCGGCGGGGAAAGCACTCGAACACTTCAAACTCCACAGTTCAGTAGATCTCCAGCAGACCTGTCCAATGAGCCCTCATTTGTAGATCAGGCTGAGCAGATCAGGGGTTATTCCCCCAAAAACCATGAGCCAGAGCGCATTCAGACGCGTCCATCTTTAAATGCGATCCGGGTGTAAATTTTTGCCCGCAACCTTCCGAGCTGCAAATCTCAGCGGGGAATTTAAATGAAAAGAGGCAAAATACAGGTTTACCTTTACATTTTCTTTTGGGGTTAATGCATTAAACTGAGTTTAAAATGAAATTAAAGTGTTTTGGGAACAGATTTTGGGGCAGATTTAGGGTTTACACTATAAAAATAGGTATTTTTAGGCATTTTTTTACCAAAACACAACACAGTTTTTACTATATGCTGGTGCTCCTGGAAAAACGTTCACTGTATATGAAACCATTTATTACAATAAACAGAAATAAAATAAAACTTGTCATTTAAAGACAGTGTTGGGTTAACCATTTCCAAACCTCTCTTCAAGCAAGACTAGTCTACACAGCTATCAACCCAAACCTAGTTTATGTATCACCCCTTCATTACATTAAAACAGGGGCTGACCATGGAACTAAATTAATTCTTGCAGTGACTGGAATGCACTGAGAAGTTAGGAAGTAAATATCTGTTGACAAAAAAGGTGGAACCCTTGATGTTCTTCAGGACCTTTAGTTTGGGAACATATTTGTAGTGTTTTTTGTTACTGCTTTAAGTTGCATTGACTCCATACGCTCTGTCTTGACTGCAGGATTTTAGTATTTCTGGTAGTTTATTAAAAGATAAAAATGTTAGTTTATGAAAAAAATTTGAGCATTTTATCTGAACATCATAAATGTGGCATAACTTTGAAACTCATACATGGTACACAATTGGACCTTTGGGACTATTTTGTAGCTTTGAGTCTCTTTGATATGTGATGCATTTTGTATTAGCTGAAGAAATTTTCTAAAAAAAAATCTTTTTTTAGGTAACACTACTGGCATGTTTTTACATTTCCTCTTTATGTGCAATAGTATAACCAAACAAAACTCACTCAGTCACTCACACAGTCGCCAGAGCTACTAACTTGCCCAGGTCTCCCAGCGCAAGATCATTAACAATCATTGGCTTTATGTAAGAATGTAAGTCTGTCCCTGTAACTAATGACTGTAAGACTGTCTCTGTAACTAATGACTGTAAGACTGTCTCTGTAACTAGTGACTGT
>JBBJLR010085057.1:0-10535 GCA_037577145.1 Brachypetersius gabonensis | reverse complement strand
AGAGAGAGAGAGAGAGAGAGAGAGAGAGAGAGATAGAGAGAGAGAGAGAGAGAGAGAGAGAGAGAGAGAGAGAGAGTATAGAGTAAGGGAGATGGTTAGATAGATACAAATAAAGAGAAAAAGAGAGAGATAGAGAGAGAGTTAGGTAAAGATATAGAGAGAGTATGAGATATGTATATATGTAGAGAGAAACAGAGTAGAGAGAGAGTTAGATAAAGAGATACAGGGAGGGAGAGAGAAACAGAGAGAATGATAGACAGAGTTAGATGTATAGATAGATAAAGAGATAGAAAGATGTATACATAGAGAGGATGGCCATGAGAGGAGGTGAAAAGCAAAGATGGGAGGGGAGTGTGTCTGCGCGCGTGCATGTGCATGTGTGAGCGTGAAGCAGATCGAGGGAGGAGAGAGAGAAAGAGAGAGAGACTTTCACTCTTCCCTCCAGCGTCTGATGGGCGCGAGCGATTTTCTTTTTTTGCACGAAAAGAAAAGCCAAGGGCGCTCGAAAAAAATAAACGAAACGCGCGAGGGCTGGACTACACGCGCACTCTGAAGGAGAAGGGGTCGCCGCGTGGATACTGCAGTGCGTGTATGCGCGCGCGCGCGCGTTTGTCCGTTCGTTCGTTCGTGCGTGCGCGAGCGTTAGTGTGGGAGTGCGCGCGCGTGTATGTGTTCCCTTTCCGTGTGAGAGTGCGTGCGTGAGTGAGTGTGTGGCGCGTGGAGTCTCAAAGTTGCCCAGGATGCTGAAAGCCTCGCGCGGCAGGATTCTTCACTGAGGCGCGTCTTTTTAACCAGCGTGCGAAGAGCCCCCCCCTCTCTCTCTTTCTCTCTCTCTCTCTCTCCCTCTCTCTCTTTCTCTCTCTCTCTCTCTCTGTCTCTCAGCCCTCGCGGAACATTTGAGCGTCTCTCGCTCTCCTACAGGGTGGAAGGAATACGGCGCGCGGACTTGCGCGAGTCTAAAGAACGGAGGATTATTGGGTACCAGAGCACGAGAGACATCAGTGAGAAGAATAAATCTGGGACAAAATAAAGGACCCGATAGAGGATCAGATCTTCTGTGGACCCATTTTTTCTCCTAGACTTTTCCCCGCTTCCTGAAGTGTGGAGAGATCCTGGGCTCGCGCGCCTCCTCGTTGTGGACTATAGTGAAGCTGCTTTTTGTTGGGGTTCTGTTGCAGGTAAGATAACGGGCATCGTGCGGTTTGCGTGAGCTGCTTAAAGGTGTGAGAGCCTAACGAAGAACCAGTCAAGTTAGGAAGGGTTGGAGTTCCATCTAGACACTTCCTGACCCATGCATTTTGGATGGGAATGCTTGAGGACCTCTTTTCTTGGCTTTCCTTTTGGTCTTCAAGGGTGGAGGTATGGTGGTGGTGGTGATGGTCACAGCTTAGCTTCCAGGTGCAAGCATCCTAAGCTCTTGTAGATCACCAGAAGCTGCTCTGGCACCTTTTTTCATCATGAGCATTGTTCTTCTCTCAGGTTAATGTACAAAGGGTGAGAACAGATACTGGAGGTAGCATAGGTTGTGTGTGTGTTTGTGTGTGTGTGTGTGTGTGTGTGTGTGTGTGTGTGTGTTGGGGTGGTGGTTGATAGAGGGGTCTGCACCATCACTGTGGATTAAATGAAGAGCGGAGAGTGTGTTGCCAGGATGGAAATGAAGGACACACTCTTCTGACTGTGTGTGAGTGTAAGCGTGCGTGTGTGCGTGTGTGTCCTGCAGCTTCCATGGCACAGCGCGTCCGTCCGCACAGCCCCGCTCTCAAGTGCTCCCCTTTGGAAAGGGGGCTTAAATATTCATGAAGGCATACACATCCTGTCTGTCCTGAAATATTTACAATAATTGAATAATAAATGGAGCCCCAGTATGTACGTGCTGGTACCTTTTCCCTTTTTCTATTCTTCTTTCCTTCTTTTTTTTGCCTTGTCGATTTCTGTCGGGTCCACATGAGTGACCACTAAATGACTTTGCCTCCAGATATGCATGTTCGGGAAGTCTCCTCATCATGAGCTGCTCAGAGAAGGGAAGGTGAGGAGGCTCGAAAGGAGGCAGAAGTGTTTACCAGGATGGTTTATAATGTGGATTTGATGCAAGTTAGAGAAGCAGCAGAGATATAGAATGCCAGTGTGTGTGTTTATGTGTGTGTGTGTGTGTTGGGGGGGGGGGGGGGCTGTGAGGCTAGAATCCAGCCCCAAACATCCATGCATTGCATATTAGCTTATTAACAGTGCATGTGTGTGATTTGAGTGAGTTCTTTGATGTTTTATTAAGTCTGGAGATGCTCGCGTTTGAATAAACTGCCCTGGATTTGAGTGATTCATCTGTAATTTAGAGCTGCATTTCTTCATAAGTCCTAACTATAACCTCTTTTTTTTTTACAGTGACAATCGATAACACAATTCTCTCTCACTCTCACTCTCACTCTCTCTCTCTCTCTCTCTCTCTCTCTCTCTCTCTCTCTCTCTCTCTCTCTCTCTCTCTATCTTTATCTTTTTCTCTTTCTCTCTGTGGGAGGGAGGCAGAGGGTTTCTGAGCATTGCTGACGTTCATTTGTCAGACAGCACAAAAGCAGCTCTCTCAGTTTTCCAGCTCCGTGCCTTTTTGTACACGAGTAAGATGTGACTTTCGGTTCCCCATCGCTGTTGAATTAAGTATCTGATGATTCACTTTGAATCTCTGTGCATCTCTGCCTCATATCTATAATTCACCACAGCCCGTTTTGAGGGTTAAACAGTCAACACTGCACAAGTGGGTGTAGCCTCTTGAAAGTTAGGTTAGGATCAGAATAAGACTCTCATGAATGCTCAGTTTAAAGACTGTACAAACACAGATTTCATTTACATAACACATGTTTTTGATTAAATGGATTAAAAAGATATTCTACACATTCTATACAAATATTTTTGATTAATCAGATTACAAATTTACTCCATTATAAAGCTATGTTTTGCAGGTGGAAGATTATCCATCAGGGGCAAGGGGGTGCTATTAGCTCTCAAATAGAAGGATCTCATGAATGCATCCAATTTATTGTTCCAGAACGAAATGAAATGCTTGCTGTTGTAAGATATTCAAATATTCGTCTCTTCAATGTTACCGCTAGAATAATTGATTGTAATATGATTGGTAGTGAGAACCATGAAGTAGTAAGGGTGCACAGATATGGGAATTGTGGGTCAATGCCAAAATCCAATACTTTTTGCAAGCATTTACTGATTATGATAATGATAATGAATTCTGATATGTAACAATTTACCAATTGTGGTAAATCTGCCTGGATCAAAACATGAATGAATTGCAAATTCAGTAAAAAGAATGGAAAACACACATAATCAAATAATTAAATAGTCCATTTTAAACATGTCCATGCTGATCATTTATTTAGCAGCTATTTTCTGATGTTGATATTTTTCTAATGCCAGTGTGCACCACCTATACATAAAAAAACCAAAGAAACATAAAGTTAAAGTGCAGGACATGAATGACTCTTGTGCAGTACATTTATAGTGTTTTTTGGCTGCTATTGACTGTCATAAGATGAAATCTTGAGCGAAGAACTAACAAACAAACATAAATAAGAGGAGCTTTCCAGAGTAGAGACCTTGGCCGTGGTCTTTCAGCATTTTCAGTGTAAAAGCATTAAGCATCCAGAGCAGTGTGTTCAAGAGGGTTCAGTTAAAACCCTCTTGAGCTAAAAAATGGCCATTCTTTTGACCACCCAACAGCTCCATATGTTTAGTGTTCAGACGAGTCAGGGTGGGAGGCCGCAGATGTCCCAGGAGCCTGGAGAATGGCAAGGAGTATACTAAAGCTGGCCTCTTGAAAAGCACCACTGCTCAAGTACTGGAGATAAAGTACTGCTCCCTTTCAAACGAAACTCGTATGGTTAATAAGAGCCTTTTAGTAGTTAATCTGGAACAGGAAATAAGATGTCCAAGGCTTTTCATTTGCCATTTGAAGACATCAGAGTTAGCTGTAATGGTCTCTCAAAGTGAAAAAAAAAGTATTCAGTACATGAGGCTAAAACAAGCATGAATAGTGTCTTGATTGCTCCGACGTCATGGTGGTGGAGCACCTGGACATGGCTGGCATGTAGTTGGTTCTTGGTGTGAAATTGGTAAAAAAAAAAATGAATTTGCAATAGGTCTGTGTTAACCACTCCAGAGCATCTGATTCAAAACCACCATCGCCCATTATGTATCTCGTAGAACTGCTGATAGTGATTTGATTCTGAAAGTATTTTGGCTACTCCTGGGTCTACAGATCCAGTCCTGGAGACCTGGTGTCCAGCAGAGTTGCTTACCTGCTCCAGCACACCTTGGTCAGCTGGTAATTGCCAAGTGTAGTGGAGTTTAAATAAGAGAATAATCAAACTGTGCTAGTCACCCACCCTCCAGGACTGGAACTGAGGAACCCTGCTCTGCTGCTCACATTTGTCTTCCACCACAAGGAGGTGCAGTTTGCTGTCTGGATGGATTGAAGGTTTTTATCCACTGGTGCAACTGAGGATGGAGTTGGCAGTGTCGTCCACTGGCTATAATAAGATTATTTCATTGATAGTAGTAGCTCTGATTCCATCGGTTACAAATGATACCACTTGTAATGTGAAACTATTCGCAAACAACAAATTCGCTTTGAAAATGTCTACATTGTTTCAATCTATCAAATCTACCAATCCTACAAACTAAGTCTAACCGGCTGGGCTCAACATCATGGGGGAATCAAACAGGATAAATATTAAAGTCTTTCCAAGAACAGTTCTCAACAGTCTGAAAGACCGGACATATTTTAGTGTGTCCATTAAGGAAGAAGCAAAGTAAATCGATGCTCACTGTTCTGTTGACATCAGGTTTCAGCATTTTTGAGATGATGACCCTTGGCAGACTTCTTTGCCTTCTAAACTAAGTCTGGACGCTTCTGTCACAGGGCTTGGCATGGAGATCCTCGCCGATCAGATCATTAGTGTGCATCAGCATGATGCTGACTTGGCAAGGGCACTACCAAACTGTAATGGCCACCTCTTCTCTGCCAGTCTAAATAAAAGAAAATAGATCTAATGTGGACTCTGGCCTCATGTGCCATCTTGTGTAGCTTGTTGATTGGATCCTTAGGCAAGGCTTTGGTGCTGAGTAGTCTAAGAAGTGCGAAGGAACTGATTGGACTTGATTAATGTACTGAGGCATGGTGGAAGCATGTTTATTTAAGTAGTCACATGATGTATCTGCATGCCATGAAAACAGGCAGATGGTGCAGTTAAGCATTTAGTCTTCTCCAAAATCAGCTAACGATAGCACTGACTGGCTTTAATCTCATCATCTCACCTTACTCAGTTCAGGCAAAAATTGAAAGCAAAGAGAAAAGGGCAAAATTTGCTTGACTGAACTTACAAATTTCCACGGGATGTGCCATGTCCGCTGATGACGGCGCCGCATCCATTCTGATCTTTTGTGGAGCCCAAATCACATTTTCAGAGTTAAAAGGACGGATTATAAAAGCGTTTCAAATAATTTCGACATATCTCAATGCGCAGACACAGAGATAGAATCCTTTAAGAACTCACTTGTCCTCGTGTATTTTCTGCAAAGCATAAAAGTGTTCTTACATCACCTCAGAGAGAAATGTTGAACCGTTTGTCACAAATGGTTGTCCTTGTTCATGTTAGGACCCTGTCATACTGAATTGTTTTCTTTTAAAGGTCTGAGTGCTCCCGGCATGTCACAGCCCCTCAATTAAAAGGAGGAAACAGAGGTCCTCTGGACCTGTTCTAAAATGCAACTGTTTGCCTGGAGCGTCACTGACTTAACAAGACATCTCAAAGCCTTTCTTGAAATGTCCCGAAACAAATGGAACAGTTCTGCCTCAAAGCTACACTTGGAAGGGTGCAGACAGGTCAATCTAATGACTGGTGTGGAGAGAAGAGGTAATGATAAGCATTGTTACCATTACACTACAGGGGATACACATGCAGGACTTTGTCTATAGAATGGATCCAGGAGGGACAAGTGCTGACAGTAACCCAGACACCCTACTTTGCTTCAACTGTACGCCTTTTAATTTCCTTTTCTTCTGTGGGTTGACACCATCCACTGGAGTCACATGAGTGATGTGTTGGAGGAGAATCTGGGTGTGAAGGTATTGTAGGGTATTGCAGTAGACAGATAAGGTCTGTCTTCTTGTCCTACTCTCCTCTGGTACTCACACTGTCCTGAATTTGAGTGTTTTCTCAAATTGCAAGTCACTTTGGATAAAACTGTCTGCCAATATAATGTTATGTAAATGTAATAAAATGTATTATGCCATGTGCTGTTAGCAGATGGTGGGATTGCCCCAGGTTTTCAGGTTCACCTTTTCTGGATGTGGACATTCATCCAGGGTGTGCTCTCTTATGCCCCTGTGAATGTGCCCTTTCCCTCTACACCATGAGCCCCTGATCCTGTTAGGAAAGGTTAGGCACAAGACATGAGGGGGAAGTGACATAAACATACCGATATCTTCTCAATTTCTTTCTTCTGGCTGCTTAACCTGAATTGCATTGCAGTTGTCACTGCTTCTGTAAGGAAACAGAAGCAGTTGCCAGATCAATCTTGAGAGAGATTCATTGCTTTAGTGTTCTACTGAACTGATAGCTGCGGTCCAGAATGCAATTAGCTGAAAACGGGCTACAAATCAAGACCTCTCCAGTCTTTGATTTAATACTGACTAACAATGACAAACTCTTCTAATTACCCTTCATGTGCTGTTTGTTACACTATTGCACTACTTCATTGCATTAATGGTGAAGTAATCACTGACACTAATCGTACGAGACAAACGGTGACGATAAAGGCTTCACAGCTACTCTCATGAGCTGACTGATGTTCTCTGTAGTGTAATTTTCTTCCAGAGTTTGATGACCTAGTCTTGTTTGACCCTATTCATACTTAATTCACAATGGCCTATTGAAGTTCATGATAGCATCTTGTTGACATTACAAATCACTCGCTTTCCTGTAACCTGTGGTTCCTTTTGACCTCTGCAGTTATCACAAAGTTTTGTGACTTGCATGTTGCACGGCTTTTGGCTGTTGGTAACTTGGCGCTAGTTTGAGACACTACAAGGCACTAATTTTCTAATTCACTACTTTAAAACATAAGCATATTAATGTAAGGGACACTCAGTTAAACATTTACAAAATGGAGGCCCCATTGTATTTTATTGCTTTGAATTGTGACACCCATATCAACCAGGGATAACACATTTCAACGCCTATCATCGAGTGAAAACACCTAGATAGCTCAGGAAAATTCATCATTATTTCTTACTCATGTTGACTTTAAGCTTAGATTTTAAGTATGCTAACTGACTTGGGCTTGACAATTAAGGACTCAGCTGCTTCAATTGGATATTATTGTGTGGTCACAGGCAGGGAAAGAAAGCTGGTAGCGTAGTGGTTAGGGTGTTTGCCCTGCGTTCACGAAGTCATGGGTTCGATTTCCAAAACTGCTAAGCACCCCTGAGATTCCTTTGAGTAAGGTACCATCCCCACACACTGCTGCCCGCTGCTTCACTTGGTGAATGGGTTAAAGGCAGAGGAAGAACTTTGTGCTGTGATCACATATGAAAGAACCATCACTTCATTCACTTTACTTGAGGTTACAAAACAATTACTTTGCATTCATGAGCTGGTGTTGCTCTGCAGTTTAGTAAGTTATCTGTTGTGCACTGTGCACGTATCCAGAGATAAATCATACAGTATGGTAAACCGGATGAGTTTTGCTGTACAGCAAATGTTCTTGTCCTTCATGTTCAACTGGAACTAGACTTCAAGGGGGGAACTCTCTAGGTGCCCTAGAGAGTTAACCCCCCTTGATCCCTAAAACTGTTTGGAAAAACAGCCCTCAGAGTGCTGCAACTATTCTGCAAGAGCATAAAAATAATTCTGTACTCATTTTTGCCTTACAAAAGGTATAGCTTGCTCTAGACAACCAAACTGTATCCATCATTTCAACCATTTATCTGTTCATTTGTGCTTAATAAAGTATCCATTAATGCTAAAATTGAATTCATTTACAGGAAGACATTCAAATTGCGCTACTGCAGAAAGCAGTGCTTTTCTCCACTTTGCAATTTTGATCTGAACTAAGCTTTTTCAGCATTGCTGAACTTCACTTAAGCTGAGAGCAGAAATCTCTTTTATTTTGAAAGTTCACGCTACAACCAAAACCATCTCCTTAACCTAGAACCAGAATAGTCCCTCTTGCTTATTCAAATGAAAAAAAAATATTTTCAGCTCACCCAGCCTCCCAGGCAAGCAGTGTACTGCTGTCAATCAGTTTCCATATGATGCTCTGATGCAATCAGATTCCACTCCACTTGATTTCTTAGTAAAATTTCCAGGATGTACTGGGATTTCTGTGGCTGGAACATAATTATTAAGCAATGCTGCACACTACAGATAAGAGATAGTTGTCTAAATTGGATTAATTATTAATCTTTGTATTATATGTTTTGTGTAATTTCATAGTTTGCTTCCAAAGATCCAGACTTTCTTGTATTTTTATGTAGCCTTGAGGAACAGCTTTCCAGGCTTCTTGAAAGACTTTCAAAGACTGTCATTTCCAGTCCAGTCCCTGAATCAGTTTGTTAAGGTGATCTAAGAATTATCTAACTGAAGTCCTGAACCAGTGAAGAACCAGGAGCAGATGATTCCAGATTATCAGGCGGTGATCAGTTTAGTGGTGGTGCTGAATGCTGAGTGGTTGGAAAACCTTTATCTAGGCATCTTATATATTCTAAGTGATGTTTATTTAATTGTGAGGAAACGTTCCAGAGAGATTTTTACCGAACAGTTTATGGACATGACTGTGACATATTTCATAGTAGAAAAGAAAAGAAAACTACATTTTGGATTTTCTATTTAGACTCCATCTGACATGGCATTATTGTTAATGGTGTGGGTGGAGCTACGTATATTAAAGCTACAAAATTATAGTTAGACATGATGGGATGTGAACTGACTCAATATGAACTGTGCCTTGTTTGCGAATCTGTTAAGTTGTTGTTCAGTTGTTCAGAATCTGTTGTTCAGAATCTGTCAGGCAAGTTTGTTGTTCTGAATAGTGCTGTAAATACTGCCGTTCGCCATCCAATGAATCACAGTCACTGTCTGACCTAAAAGAAGAAATGTCTCCAACGAAAAGGTTAGTGTCAGTGAACGCCAGTTTGCGTAATCCCACACACTAGACATTTCTCATCCCCCTGTCTGCGACAATCAACGATACGCAACAGTGGCTGCCATGATCCGAGCACGCCGCCTTGTTATGATGGAAGGCCCAAACACTGTATTAACTAACAGGATGCATTAAGGATGTTAGTATGTCGTTTGTCTGAGAGGAGCCCGGGAACAATGCTGCAGCATCTAAATGATGACCTTTACCTTGTCTGGTGCGTCGCTCCCATTGTCAACATATGTAATTCCTACCCTCTGATGCTAAATTGTGAATCAGCTGAGCTGCTATGCAGCAAAATCCTCCGGCCCGTAGGCACAGAATCGGTGGGTGGGAGGGGTCTGAAGAGGTGAAAGGGTGCGGGCTTCCTGGGGATGGTCCTTTTGTGTTTGGCTCTGAGCGAGTGGTCAGATGCTGGCACCAGTTCAAAGGGGACTGGGAAGAGAAAGCGGCCGTTATCAAACTACTGCAGACATGCTGTGGGTGGGTGCTTATGAGAGAGCGAGAGAGAGAGAGAGAGAGAGAGAGAGAGAGAGAGAGAGAGAGAGAGAGAGAGCGAGAGAGAGAGAGAGAGAGAGAGAGAGAGAGAGATTGTATGTGGGTATGTGGGTGCCTGTTCTGTAGATATATGTATTTATAGTGTCAGTCCCAGTTCACTGTCAGTGTCACAGATAATGTTCCAAACAACTATCAACAGAAAGCATAATGTACAGCGGCTTGTTCTGTAATACCCCGATTTTCACTCACCAAAGAGGCCGAACATCAGAATCAGAAAATGCTAGTGATCCCAGAGGAAACTGCTTATGCAACAAGACACACACAGAGACACAATGACAAGAATAATATAAAATATGAGATAAAGGCAAAATAAAACTCTTCAGAAAGTACTCTGAAATTAAAATACTGTGGCCAGTAAGAGAGGTGGATATAAACCTAAATTAATGTACTGCTGACATGTACTTGCAGCAAAAATAGTGGTTTAGGGTCGTTTTTGCATTCCGTGTCCATAATGGCATATAATAGTAGCATAAGTGGCGATATTGCACATGATAATACTATTGCATAAGTAATGACATAAGCAGTAATAAATAGTGAAATAAGTAGTAATACTGCACATTATAAAATCATTGCACATACTTATAAAAAGATAATATAATTATGCTTTACTATGCCATAAAAAATCTTGCACATCAGTCCACAGATTATTGTGTATGAGAGGGTGTGTGTGTGTGTGTGTAACAGGGGATAGAGTTATAGAGTCTGACGTGTGTGTGTGTGTGTGTGTGTGTGTGTGTGTGTGTGTGTGTGTGTGTGTGTGTGTGTGTGTGTGT
>JBBJLR010085036.1:0-10536 GCA_037577145.1 Brachypetersius gabonensis | reverse complement strand
AAACTCTTCACTGAGGTGAATCAGAACTAATTGTCTTAGGATTGCTGTTCAAAAATATACAGATTAAGTTTTTATTAATGTTTCAGACCTGCTGGTGGTTCTTTATGTGGATCCAGATGGGAAACGTCTTGTGATTTGATGAAACTCTGAGGAGAAAGAGTACTTTTATACTCTTCAGAAAGTGGTGGACGCCCCCACACACTCCGGCCACGACCCACCTCTTGTTTAAGGCATCGGTGTTATCTTTCTTGGCAACTGTTCTCCTTTTTTTCCATCTTGTGTGCTGTTGTTTCTGCCAGCCAGGTGATGTTTAATACAGATTTACAGATATAAAAAAAATCACTGATAACCGTTCTGCACTCCAGAGGCAACTTTGAAAAAGAAAAATGGGATTATCTGCCACTGGTCATGATGTGAGAACCACGGGTTGAAGTTATGATTATTATATTATCATTATTGGAAATTTCTAAAAGGTTTATGGCCCTGGCTGAATCACTATAGCAGTGCTGTATGAATTATGAATTTTTCTGTAAAAATTGGACCCTTAATTGAGCGAATAAGCCTGATTTCAGGGAATAAGGGAATAAGTGCAGTTTCAGAATTTCCAGTAATTAAAACTGGCCTCTTTCTCCTCTCTTCTCACTTGGTGGGAGGAAGGATTCTCCATCCCCACATAAATCAGCACAATATTTGCCAGCACAAGCTGCTAGTACTGGCACTTAGTGTTCTCCTCCAAGCGTGTTGACACACTGACCTTCGAAAAACGCTACCAACACACCTGATCAAACTAATCAACTAATTAACAGATATTTACTGGCTTGAAGCTTACATCGAAAACAGTAAATATGCTGGGCAGTGTGTGTGTGTGTTGGGGTGGGGGGGTGGGGGGGGCAGGGGCTGTTGGGAAGAGCTGGTTTAAAATATCTGTTCAATAAATATGCTGTGAGTGCTGTTTGTTAAAGTGGATGTCTGATAAGATCATATAATTGTATTTTAATACTTATTTGTGTGGAAATATACATAAATCATAACAACTTTCAAAAATAGATTAGTCTATACTTTAGTATTGTTTATTTTGAGATTTTCTTTGACAAGACAAAGAGACTTTTCATTTATCAGCGGTTTTACTGAACTGACTCACATACATCTTTAATTCAGAGCCCAGAGTAAACAAGAGTAACCAGGAGCCTCCATTATTATCCAGTGATTACTATAAATATAAATAAAATTGCTCTCCAAACTCATAAAGCAGCCAGACATGCCCATCAACTATCTTTATTTAACTATGGCCACTAATTTATGTGGATATCTCTTATCAGTTCTTGCAAATAGAGTAATTCCCGCTGAGTTATGACTTGTAAAGTTGACTAAAGGAAAGGGCTTTTCTGCACTGCTGTATAACTGAGACCATCCCTGGCGCCAGAGTAGCTCTGTCAGATGAAAGAAGTGTCAAATGGATGTGGGAGGCAGATTTGGGGAGGAAATATTTACACATTTGAGAGATTATCCTATCCTACGTCATTATCCTCTGTATCCCAACACTACAACAAAAGTACAAGACGCACATGAACGAAAATAAACCCAACCAACATAAACCCACCTGAGAGTGCAACACCTTCCTCTATATCCCAGTGGAGATAAACACTTGCAACTTCAAATTCCACAAAATATAACACCCTGTATTTATTTTTGGCAAATTAGTAGAGAAGTGCAGCATTAGAACTAAGCTGAGGACTTTCATTCCTATCTGTATGGGAATCAAACCCACAGTCTTCTCTGTGGAGGGTGACTGAGGTACGTACTGCACTGTTCTTTAATGAATTCATGGTAGAAGGTCATGGTAAGGTGTGTAATTAGCAAAACGAGGTTTAGAACAACATAAAAGAGGTCAAAATGATGGTACAGTGAGTCTCTGTATACAGAATGATGGTGGCTCAATTCCCATTTTAATAGAAAAGAAAATGTAAAGGACATAAATAAATGGGCCGGGACTCAGGAGGATAGTGGAAGACTGAAGTAGCTAATTTGTTTCACTTCTTGGCCTGTAATAGTTTCCAAAGATAAAGTATGTGATTGTAATTGGATGCTTTCCTTTTTAATGTTGTGGAAATCTTGTTTTATTATTCTGAACTGCTTTATTTTCTGTAGTGCTGTAGTCACTGATCCTCTCTGCAGTCACAGAGTCAGACAAATACTAAGACTGGGCTTTAGAATGAATCCTAGTCAAATTTTACTTGGCAATGGTTCTCCATTAAAAAATGCTAAGACTTTACACTTAATTTACATGGGGTTACTGTTAAACCTCAGTAGTTAGAAAGGCATTTAAAACACCATTTTCCACTTCTGTAACACAGCACACTTAGTGCATGCGGCAAAGGTGAGATCACTGGTTTGAAACCAACACCCAACTGGTAGGGGTGGTCCACTGAGGACTGGTTTGACAACCACTATGTTAAATAACTGTTCATCCAGATTTAGTGCTGGTGTAACTGTCCAGCCTTTTCATGGTTCTGTTCATTTCTCAGTTTCTGAGCCATGATCCAGTTAAATTTACTGTTCGTATTGGATGATAATCTCTTATTTCAGTCCAGTTATCAGAATCCTGTGGCTGAAGCATCTTTAGCCTTGACTGGAATCTCTTTAAACTTAACAGGAATCCAGTGGCTCCAGCATATATATATTTAACCTTATGGAGAATAACTTTGTGTAAAATTAATTTAGCTTTAGTCAGAATTGTATGGCTCAAGCACATTTAGCCCTTCTCAGATTCTCATGTTTAACCTGGAGTCCTGGTTTGAGTTTGCTCAGAATTCAGTAGCTTGAGCACATTTAACATTTTGACACATTTGTCAGCAAAACCTCATTCAGAATCCTGCATCTCAAGCATTTTAATGGAATCCAGTAAGTAAGTAAACTTTATTATTAAATATTTAAAAAATAAAATGAGATATAAACAGTATAACAAATCAAATGTCACAGAGACATATATATTACACTAATTATATACTACACTTATTAAGATCAGTTACATTTATCAGCTAAAAGACCTGGATAAAAAATAGATTACCAGTGTAGTATCTGGGCTCCATTACTGAACTCAGAACTGCTCGCTCTCTCAGAAAAACTAAACCTGCAGTAGTATGTTGCATGTAGTTGAACCACGATTTTGGCTATTGTTCTGCGCCATCACTAAAGGTTTCGTGTTGTTTTGTTATTAATTCATGAATGAATTAAAATCTACACGTTTTTTTGAACCAAGTTGCTCTTAAGTCCAATATGAGTCATTCAGGGTCCATGAACTCTCTAGGAACAGGAATTCCACAGGGAGGAACCAGGATTACGAATAATTATCCAACAACTGTTGTAAAAGTCGGTTGGAATTGTTTGTTGTTACCTGTACAAACTCATAAGGCACTAAACCCATGCCAGCCCTACCAGTTAGGACTGTAAAATCCCTTTGTTCAAATTAGAGAAGTCTGCAAGCTGTTCTTTCAAACACTATGTAAAGGTTTGTATTCGAAGATCTATAATCTGTATTATCTCAGTCATACTGGCGCTAAACTTTGTCTTTTAATGTTTGATCCTTACATTATTGAAGCTATTCCACATTATTCTATGCAGGAAATAATGCTCTTAAATGTAAGGTTTCTTTATGCTTGCATATGAATAAACATTAACAGGAATTTGGAAATGTTCTTAAAAAGAAATGTAAAAAAACACAAATAAACACGAATAAACACAATAAGGTTCCTGGGTAGTCCAGTCAAAGTTAGAAAAAAAATAAAATGTGTGTCTCAAAACAAAATTTATCTTGTTTTCAAAAGTCAGCTGAATGTGATTTTTCATCTGTTCCAGCCTGTATTTTACACCTCAACATAAATGATGATACATTTTTATTTTTTTCATTTTTTTTTTTACATTTTATTTCCATTATTCTGTCTACTCTGTTTAAACGACAAGAGGAAGAACATGAAACTAAATGTCTACAAAATCTTAGCAAAACCAAGAACCAGAAGTGATAATGGAGGAAACAGTAAATGGGAAAAAAACAGGATAATAATGAAAGTCAGAGACAAGAATATTTTCACAGAATACCACTTTTCAGGACTGAGTAAGAGTAAAATTACCGACAAATAAGATTTCTAAAGTATTCTAAAGAAAAACGGAATATCTTACATTTTATCTTAAAATAAGAAATTAAGAATTTTAAGAAATTGATACACTTTTGAGATTCCAAAGTCAGCTTTGTTGGCTGTTAATTTCAGGTAAGCATCTTGACACAGATGAAGGGATATTTGAGTGAACATGGAATGTCATTCCAGTTTTTCTCATCTGAAAGCAAAAAAATACATACATACATATTTTTATGTATATATATTTAATAAAATAATCATACGTTGCAACAAGGAACTTGCTCACAAGAAGCTCAACAATGAGACATAAAAGGCTTCTGGCTCAAACGTACCAGCCCAGTTTATGTGAACACAGCACTCTCCTTTTGAGAAATTGGGCTCGTTTGCATTCCATTTGGTGAAACTTAATTTGGAGCCATCAGACCAGATCCAGTATTTCTGCTAGAAAGTAAACCAGTTGATATTCAAAAGTTATATTCCAACAGAAGTCTGTAGAAACATAGACATGTAAAACCATGAAGTAAAAACATTTTAAACATTTTTAGTTTAAATTCTAAAATATGCTGTAGTAGAAATATTTCACCCTTTCAAGATATTAAAAATTATAATCATTTTTAAATATCTTGAAAAAGAGATGTAATAAGATATTAAGCAAAATGAGATATTATGCAAAAATGTGTTTACTGAGTACTGTTTTTTCAAATAAGTAAAATAAGCAAAACTATCAATTGTAGAGTATTGCACACAAAGTCATACAACTGAAAGGGTTTCTTGACTGATTTTTTAAAACAATATTTTTTTTGCTAATTTACAAAATCCTGTCTATTAATTGTGTCTATTCCCCATATTTTCAGTATGTATTCTTTGTGAGTAGATTTTATTTTTTGCTTGGGCATCTAAAACCATGTGGTCCACATCTTAATATTAAATGTGGTTCATATGCATCCCTCTATTAATTCTTGAAAACAGCTGGCAGTTAATCCGTGTTTTAAATGCTACAGATATAGTACAGATATATACAGATATACATAATTCTACCTCCTGGCAGTCGGACAGTCCGATCCATGTAGGATTCTCCTTCTGGTCATGAGCACGGATCAGGGCCTTGACCCACTGGTATTCATCGCCACTGTGTATCGAGACCAAATTGGCACCCAGTCTTAAGCAGTGAGCCTTAAAAGGGGGAATAAAAGCCATCATTGTTGTTCAAGATCGTGGCATCAGTACAAAGAATGAAAGGCGTAATACAAGGTCTGGTGTTGCTCTAGAGGTCATTAGTGCTCAGCTTCAGTTCCGGAGATCCAGAAACAATTTGGTTCACTAATAGTTAACAGTCTCGCCTCCCTAACCCAAAATAATAATAATTTATAAGACTGGCTTCATAGGTTGGCGTGAAGTTCTCTGTATTTAACCCAGAAACAAAGCACCTGGGCAGCAGTGTGTAGGGACTCAAGTAGTGATGTCACGAGCAGTCTTGGGATTCAAACCCACAACCTTCTGTTTACGGGACACCTTTTCTAACCACTAGGCCACGAGCTGCCCCATGTGGGGACAGTCTTTATACAAACAGTAAAAAAGGACAAATCATGTCGGAGCACAGTCTGTATAGTTGGAACATAAGCAATTGCCTCCAGGATTAATAAAGTTTCCTGATTCTGATTCTGTTCTAAGGGATAAAGAGAGGTTAGAAAATTGTCTTTTAATTTAGATATTTTTGGTACTCAAAACCATTCATCAGGATTAGAAAGATTTAAAAAAAATTTAAAAATCAGCTCAATATACGTTTATTGGATCCTGGATTTTTGTGTTAGAATCAGTTCTAGCAAATAACTGAAACTTAATAACCGAAAATTTAGTAGTGTCTCCTTAAAATAAATGTAAACATGAAAGCTATCAACCTGTAAGCAACAAGTTGCAGAAGAGATAAAGCAGTGCACTGTAAGCTGAGTAAGTGTCAGGGCCAAGTCGATTTCACAGCTTGTGGTTTTCACAGCTCCTGCAGTTCAGATAAGAATCTGTTTCACTGGAGGTTTTAAGAGTGTTTGGGTTTTTTTTTTATATCAACTCTTAGCTTATTATTTCTCAGTATTTCCATCCCTCTCCCCGCAACAGATTTCCTGTTTTTCAAACCAAATGTGTGTCTACTGTGTGAATAGTTATATAGTGGAGACCATTAATAGAGGATCATACCTTTTAATCTATTTTGTGAAAGTAAGAAATAAAAAAGTCATTAGTTTAATGTCAACTGTTGTGATCTTAAATCTCGTTTTTTGGCTCCGATTTCCTTCCTGGACATTTTTATTCAGTGAATGAAATGGGACTTACCTCGGCGGAGACCCAGGCCATGCCTTCATCGACATATTTGAAGCAGCGCCTGACATGGCGCGCCCATCCAGACGGACAAGAAGGTAAGCATGAAGACTTCTGCAAGAAAAAGTTTCCGGACTCTGAAGAGAAAAAATCTGTTCAAAATACAATTTAACTTCTGCAAACCCCCAAAATACTTTAAGATACGGCTTTCCTGTAATAAATGGTGCTTTTATGCATCACTGTATTTTCTTTTGATCTTTAACCAAATCATCTAAATCTGCCCAAATGTCTAAAAAACAAACAAAAAAGTTAAGTTCAAGACCTTTATTTATCTCAAAGTAAATTCTCGCGTCATTAGTGTAAAAATAAAGAATAAAAATAAGACAAAGGGTCTTATGAAAGTGGGAATAGAAATAATGCAATCAAAATAAATGCAATAAAACTGCAGCAGATGATATAATAATGAGATTAATTTTCAACAACATTCACTGAATTTATAAAGCAAGGGTATAATCTAAAATCTACAACAGTACAGTAGAAAAATACACTATACAAATAATACAACAAAGGAAGCATGGACATTTGTATATGTCTGCAAATATATGTGTATAAATAATCCCTATGTGTATGTTTATGTACTTAGTGGAGATTGTAAGGTTGTAAATATTGTCTTCACAATATTAGACTAGACTTCTGCTTTAAACATTCAGCACAAATTCCTCTAATGCTGTGATGTTAAAGTAATTCTGAACTCTACTGGAATCTAAAATGGATACTTGGTGATATTTGACTTACCAACAGCTGCTGAAGTCAGACAGACAAGAAAAAGCAATGAGAATTCAATTAGAAAAGCCATTCTTGTCCTGTTTCGTGATCGGAGTTGAAATAAAGTGTAGATGTTGGGATAAATGGTGTGTCAGGGTTCAGAATGGGTTCGAGTACTTCCACGTTCGAACTCAGCTGGTCTCCACCCTGTCTGGGGGGTGTATAGGGACTGTGTGTGTGTGTGTGTGTGTGTGTGTGTGTGTAGTGAAGGTAGAGAAAGGGGAAACCACACCAGAATCATATGAGTTTGAATTTCTGGCCAGATCAATCTATCCATCCACCCATCAATCAAATCATGACTTCCATCAACCTATCCATCAATCAATCAAATCGAGCCATCCATCAATCTGTCTATCTAAGATCATTGAATTTTTTAAGACTGGTCTAGTGTTCATTTTGTTCATTTGTTCATTCTAGTGTTCATTTTTTACAATGGAATGTGGGATGTAGGGATTATAAGGGAAAAGTATCTATTTGTTACTCGTATGTTGTGCTATGTTTTATTTATACGTCCATATTGTTCTTTCAGGTTTACTGTAAATATTTGGACCCAGAATGAATCCGTGGGTCCTTAAATCTCAGGGCCTTAAATGTTTCTGTACTCTTTCAGTGGATTCATGTAATGGAATAACTGAACGCAGGTGGGTTTATAAAGATCAGTGTTTATTTGTGGAAACCCCCCATGTTCTAGTTTCGAGTTGAATCCCAAGAACTAGTACAGGGTGAGATTTTTTATTGCCTGGATGTCCACAGTTGCAGAATGACCACTTATCTCATCCGATACCGGTCACACACATATACTAGACATTTGTCATGGTGTCAAAATAAGCTTAATTCACAGCCTGAGATAAGAATCTTATTTTTGTATCAGAATGTGCCTCTGAGTGTGATGGGGATTGTTGTTTATAAAAGCATTAGTTTCGAATTTGTACTCGGTCTCTAAGGCCCATGCTCTGCTTATAAGGAATTAGAGTAGATTTAGTTTATTCCAACACTCTGGAGCACCTGCCAAAGCGAACAGCAGTCTGAAAAATTTGTCCTCCATCGTTAATATGAAAAACTGAAATAAGTTTAATTTTTAAAATCTCTATCTGTGAGGTTTTGCTTTGAGAGAAAGTTCAAATGAGTTATGAAGATTTATGGGAAAGTGCTTCAGATGCCTACAAGACTGTAGAAAACGTGATGTTTCTTTTCAAAAGCCTTGTACGCTTTATTTACACATTGTGTTGTTTTTTCCATGTTTTCTGATCGTAGTTTTAATATTGGAAGTTTATAAAAAATAGAATACTATATTATTAAGTTTTTAAAAGTGTCAGTGCTCAGTATCTTTCTACAGACTCTGTTGTTGTTGGATTGTCATTTTATGACCATGGTGTAACGCGGCATTATATAAATATGTTACACATGTTTAAAAAAAAAAAAAAAAAGAATCTTTTTGTTCAGCAGCAGTATGTCCATGCATTTGGACATGGTGGGTACTCTACTCGGGACCCCAAATGCCAGTTATAAGGACCCTTTTTATTTTATCCAAAACTAGGAAAATATTCCTTCATAAAAACAGTAATAAATGTAGCAGCACAGTAGAAAATTGGAAATGTAATTACTATGAAAAACACAATAATGCATATGCATGTACTGTTACTATCTGGATATGAATACGTCAGAATTTTAATTAAGAATAATGACGGCTCATGCAACATTTGTACATCATAGATGAAAAAAGTACCTTGGACCATATTATTTAAACTGAACATTTGTACATTTTTATACTAGTTTTGAGACAAATTTGCTTTGACTTTGCTATAAAGACAGATAAAATTCCTTCATAACAACAGTAACAATTGTGGCAGCACAGTAATAAACTGTAAATCTGATTACAGTAAAATATGAATACTGTATCATTTTAATTTAGTGGTTAATTGGTATATATACAGTTTACATTAGGGCTGGGCAAGTTAACGCGTTATAATTGCTTTAACACACTTTTGCTGACAATAATTTTTTCAGGCATTAGCACCGTTTTATATTACTATTATTATGAAAGTTTGTTGCATTTTTTTGTGCTTGACCACTTCGCCTCGCTCTAACAGGAACACTCTACTGAACACAGACTGTTTCTGTTGCTCCCTGATAAAAGAAAAATATGTTTCTGCTGGAACCTGTTCAGGAAAAAAAAAAAAACGATGTATAAATGTTACAAATGTGAACTCACTTTTTCTCAGAAGGAGCCTGTTATAATGTTCTGATTGTATCTCTGGACTCTGAGGAAACCTGTTTTTCTATAATAAACTAGATAAAACATGAATATCCTGCAGCGGCAAGTAGCTTTGGTTAAATCTTTGATTCAAATATAGTTCAAATATTTCTGTAATGTTTGTTTGACCCCCTGGTAAAGAAAGTCCCAGTCCGCCGCTGCTCGCGTTACTGCGGTGAAAGCACCGACTTTCAAAATAAAAGGATTTTAAAAACCTGCGTTAACGCGCGATAAAATAATTGTTGGCATTAAGTAAATAACGCGTTAACTTTCTCAGCCCTAATATTTATTAATGCTGGGCAAAGATTTAAATTTTGAATCGCATGATTTTATATACATAAATCAGCCACAAAAGACTTAGTCTTGTTTTTGTATTGTGATAGGCCATGTGAGTGTGGATTGCACCTTCTTTCACACTCTTCTGCAAGAACCCACACCTGATTCTGCACATGACCTGATTGACGAGCTCCATGTGAGTTGGGTCAGATGGCTTACAGACGAGAAAACAAAGTCACCAGGATTTGAAATCCCCATACTACAGACTGAACTCAAACTGAGATGAGCTTTATTAGATTTGATTATCTTTATTTGAATTGCTATGTTATCTCGTCATTGTTTGCTGGTGTAACTGTACTGGTGCCAGTTAAAGGTGACGGGGCTGTACTGGACAGGAACAGATGGAGTGAGGCTGCTGGGACGCTTGACACAGACAAAGGGATAACTGGATTCACAAACAATGTCATTCCAGTCTTTTTTGTCTACAAAAAAAATAAAGAAATAAAATAATTAGGGGTGGGCATAGATTAATTTTTTTTAATCTAGATTAAACTCACTGTAATCTTGGAATTAATCTAAATTAAAATGGCTCATTTGAAATCTGCCTAAGGTCTGAAGCCCCCCCCAAAATGATCCCAAGCCACCCTAAATATATGGTCTAATTATTCTACTATGTTTAAATTATATATCCAAACATTTCATACAAGATATCACTGAGCGCAGATACGCACTTTACAA
>JBBJLR010085025.1:0-10536 GCA_037577145.1 Brachypetersius gabonensis | reverse complement strand
AAAACGCACGCACACACACACACACACACACACACACACACACACACACCCACACACACACACCCACACCCACACACACATAAATAGCCTCTGTGTACTCTGTGTAGTGTTCATATTAGGGTCAGTGAGTCTACAATGGGGAGGTTGTTGCATTAAACTAAAAAGGATTTCTCTGGAGGCTGCGAGGGAATTTGTGCCCCTGTATTATGACTTGTGCAGAATAACGGAATGCTTCTGAATGAGTGTATTCAGTGATCATATTATGATCATAGCAATCTTAAGGTCTTTTATGGAATATGTATACCAACAAATTATATATAAATCACAGGTTTAATTTTAAAATCAAATTACAGGTAGATACTTAAGTTTTATTTCCTAAAATCTCCAAATAGTTATAGCATATGCATGTATATTTAATGTGCAAAGTCTTGAGCCACCTCGCACTTCATTATATTTTGCTTTGAATCTCCTTGCTGGTACTAAAATAAAATTTTATTCCTGTCAAACGGTTTTATCTTTCTTGTACTGAATAGATTAAATTAAAGAAAGGAGAACAAATGGTTTACTGACGATCTGCAAAGTGTCTAAAGATACAAGGATACAAGGAGCCTAGATAAAGGAGTTCCAACCACTCAGCATTCAGCAACATCAGTATACTGATCACCGCCTGATCATCTGGAATCATCTACTCCTGGTTCTTCACTGGTTCAGGACTTCAGTTAGATGCTCTTTGTTCTGCTTGAATGATTCAGACGTAGGTCACTGTGTGTCTTAACCATCAGAAACATTCCTCTGAAACTGGTCAGGTTCAGGGACTGGACTGGAAATCAGGGACTTCAGGAAGCCTGAAGAACTGTTCAAGACCACATTAAAATACAAGAATGTCTCGTATCTCTGGAAACAAAATATGAAGAATTTAGGTCTCTTTGCAGTTCTGTAATAAAACAATGTAACATTTGGATTCAAGTCAGTTTACTTGGACTCAAGTCAGACTCAAGTCACAAATTGAATGACTCAAACTGATCCTAATTACAAATTTGATGACTTGGCTTTGATTTTACACCAATAATTCTGACACTGAATTAAAATCTGATTCGAGCCTCAAAGCTGATTAAACACAACATGAGTTCCTTGTGAATTGAATTCAAAGTAATGGTTGTTTTTATTATACTATTTAGACTCTATGTTACGTGCCTTTTGAAATCCTGCAATATATGACTATTGTCAGTGTGTTAAAAATCACAGAACAGGTCTGTATTGATTCCTAATACTAGCGGCACTGGATATACAGAGAACAAAAATTACTTAATCACTGTCAATCATTGTCATAAAAGCACTTTATAAGTTATAAAGATGAATACAGATTCCATACTTTGAAAATGGTTTATTGTTCATTTAAGTAGCTGAAGTTTGTATACTACTGTGTCTGTCATGGTTATTCATTTAGTCACTATGGAAGAGTAGGAAGAAACTATACTTCATATATATTTACCATATAATAAGTTGCAATAAAACATTGACTAAACTCGTTCATGGTAAATGAGCCTCACACACCGGTCTCATTGCAGCCTCAGCCTCCAGTCCCGGCTCCCAGAAGGCTCTGGTCTCCCACGCCAGCCTCACAACAGCCTGAAACTCCCGTCCCTGCTCCCAGAAGGTTCCGGCCTCCCACGCAGGCCTCACAGAATCCTTAGCCTCCGGTTTCAGCCCCATGTCATCTCAAGCCTCTCAACCTGCAGCCTCTCAACCTGCAGCCTCTCAACCTGCAGCCTCCTGCCCGGTGGCTCCAGTTCTCAGCCTTTCAGTGGCTTCAGTCCGTAGCTTCTCAGTGGCTCAGACCAGCTGCTTTTCAGGGACTTTAGCCATTTGCTCACTTGGGGCTCTAGTCCCTGAGGCCCCTGTCCTTGAGGTCCCTATCCTTGAGACTCCTATCCCTGAGGCCAGAGCTCGCTGCTCGCCAGAGACTTCAGCATGACAGAGGCCCCAGCTCCTGCTTCTGAGGCCCCAACACCCAGAGTTAGAGTTTGTAACACCTGACGGGGTCCTTGGGTGTTTTGGGTCTTTCAACATCAGACACCCTCCCTCAGGCGACCCAGCTTTGGCTCATCAGTGCCACGGAGAAGACAAGACTGATTGATTGTAATTCCACATGTAGCGTGGTGAAAAAGCCCAAATACAGACCCACACAAAAGTTAGCAGGTAAGTCATGCAATTTATTCCAGGAAATCCGTATTCTCACATGCACACAGACAGGTTGATGTCTCTTGGTGTTCAAACACCGGAGGCTGGAGGTGTGGAGGTTGTGCGATGGCAGACAACAGAAGGCACGCCAAAATTTGGCTGTGAACTAGGGCCCTCTGTCTGAGACGGTGTCCTTGGGGAACCCATGCAAGCAGACTATGTACTCGAGTACTACTTCAGCGTTAGCCTTGGCTGTGGGGATCCTGGTCAGAGCCACCAGGTACACAGCTTTGGAGAAGCAGTCAACGATGGTGAAGATGGTGTTGAATCAGGAGGACTTGGGTAACCCCATGACAAAGTCCAGAGCCACGTGTGACCAGGGTCACCGGGGCATGGGCAGAGGTTGGGGGCTGTTTGGTGGACTTCGCCCAGGCGCAGGTGACACAGGCCTGAACGTAGCTTTTCACATCCCGAGCCAGTTGTGGCCACCAGAAGGTCCGTCTGAGGAGAGTAAGAGTCCATCCGGGCAGGCTTCTGCTGGTGTTGGCATGATAAAGTGTCAGCCTTGGTATTCTTTGATCCCGGATTGTAGGAGATGTGGAAATTAAACTGCTCAAAAAAGAGAGCCCACAGCACCTGCCTGGGGTTGAGCTGTTTGGCATGGTGAAGGGTGATCAGGTTCTGGTGATCGGTCCAGACGGTGAATGGGTCACTGCCACCCTGGAGCCAATGATGCCATTCCTCTAGGGCCTACTTGATGGCCCAGCTCACGTACCCTACTCCATCAACGCAGGGGCGGAGACTCCCATCTTTTTTCTTTACAAAGAAGAACCCCGCGTACGTAGGGGGTGACGTTTACATTCACGGCATTTAACAGACGCTCTTATCCAGAGCGACGTACAGCAGTGCTTGAAGTAGTCCACAACTGTTCTTAAACCTGTAAAGCTATACTTAAATCAACAACAGCTTATTAACCAAGTTACTGCTGGCTAAGTTACAGACCATAACAAACCCTGTCAAAGAGAAAAAGCAAGTCACAGATTAATACACAAGTAAAAACAGTAAAACAGTTAAAAGGGTAAGTGGCTGAGGGATTTGTAAATATATAGGAAAAGATATATAATTGGAAGGACTGGTTGGTCGCCAAGATGCTCCTTAAAGAGGTGGGTCTTCAGACGACACTTAAAGACAACAAAGGACTCCGCAGATCTGATTGCAAGAGGGTGACGAGGGTCTGAGGATCCCATTACGAAGGCCCTCAGCGATGTACTCTTCCCAGGCCTTCTGTTCCCCCACTGATAGAGTTCAGATGTCTGCGGGGCAGTACCACGCCTGGCATGAGATCAATGATGAGATCATTAGGCCGGGAAGGAGGAAGTTGGACCGCCCGACTCTTGCTGAAAACCTCAGCCAGATCACGGACAGGATGGGAACCATCTTCAGGTCAACATCTGAGGCCTCGGGCTCCCCCGAGCACGTCTCAGTCTTAGCCTGGAGACATAACTCCTGACAGGTAGGACCCCACTGAAGAATCCAGTGACTGGTCAAGGAGATTAGGGGATCGTGGGTGACAAGCCATGGGTGACTGAGGATTATGGGTTGTGAGGTGATCTTGGTGACGTAGAACTTGAGGAACTCAGTGTGCTTGTGGTTCTTCAGAGTGAGAGGGGGCGTGCACTGAGTGATAGGGCTGATGGACAGGGGTCTACCGTCAATGGCTGTGGTGGGAACAGACCGCAATAACACCTCTAGCTCAATCCCAGATAAAATTTCCTGCCACACCTCAATCCACAAATGCGGAGGTAATGATCTGTTGGTGGTCCAATTGGAGACTCCGCAAAACGGAGGATGAAAGCAGGAAGTGGCTGCCAGCGGATTGGGTGAGTTCCCCCTCTTCACCCGGACAGACCATTTCCCGGACACAGAGGGCAGATAGCTCTGTGGTGGTCGGGAGATGTGCAGTAGGTGCAGAGTCCCTCCCGGTAGCAGCATGCCTCTTGTGGGAGATGCAGTGGAGGACGCTGCAGGAAGATGGTTGGCAGCGCGGAGCTTGGAGGATGCCACATGGACAACCGGAGAAGTGGTGGAGTGAGTAGACGGTCATGCTAGGCTTCCCAGCCTTTGGTCCACCTGCACGGCGAGCTGAACAATCCCATCCAGGGTCTCAGGAAGCTCCCGCACCACCAGTTCGCCCTTGAGGTGTGATGACAGACCCTCGTAGAAGGCGGTGTGGAGAGTGGCATCGCTCCAGTTGGTCTGAACTGGAATTCAGCAGTGTATCGACTCACACAGCGATCTCCCTGTCTCAGGTGGTACGGGCACAAGTCGACTTTCACCTCGCCCTTGGGGTGTTGGAAGGTGGCTTTCAATTCCTGGGTGAAATCGGGGTAGGAGAACGCCGTGTCCTGTTCGGACCTCAGGACCGCCATGGCCCACTCGGCTGCCTTCCCCGGTCGGATAGGTAGCGGGTTGGCTGGGACTCAAAAAAAGGAGGGAGAAGTTAGTCAAAAAAACTTCACATTTCCCGTCAGTACCATTCCATTTCTCAGGCAGGGAGATTTTTGGTATGTGGGAGGAGAGGGGCTACAGGCTGTGTTTTGGGCAGTGGTGGAAAGGCCAAAACGTGGACACACACAAGTGTGTAGGTAAGCCACGTGATTGTTTCTGAAAACGCTCCCAAATAGGAGTAGAGATTTCCACCAGGAAGTCCGCGTTCTCCCACACATACAGACAGGTAGATAAAGGTTCCGAAGAGTAGATTTGGCGATAGAGGTTGGTCTGGCTGACATTGGATCAATGTCTGGTGTGGAGGAAACCCTATTTCCTGTTTATATACCTGCGTAAGTCAATTCCGGTGCCTGCATATGTCACGTGGCGTAGTGCGTGTGACAATCAGACCTTGGCTTGTGTTTAGGTGGCTTGCCCCCATGGTTCTCCTCTCCAGATCCAGAGCCATCTCGAGGCTTTCTTGGCTGCTTCGGTGGAATTCTTGATGGCTCCACAAATCCTCCCCCACAAATCCCCTGCAGCCAATCTCAATACACCTCGACTTGCAGCCCTGTGCTCCGCAGTCGATGACCAGATCCTTCCAGTGCCTTCGGTGCCATTCTGCTCTACTCAAGGTCTCCATTCATTGTTGCTTCCAGCACCTTATCGATGTCCTTGTCAAACTGATCCCAAACTGCTGTCATACCGGCCTGTGGCCACCTGATTCACACATTCGCCAGGGATGCGCTTGGGGTGTCGGTTGGTGCCAAACGAAGGCTCTGAGCCCCGTGGGGTGCTTCCTGGCTCAACTCCTCCTGCGTCTCATCAGATGTGGCATCTGTGCGTTGTGACACGTCCACATTCTCATTCACAACACTTTATCCTAGCTTGGTGGTCTTGAGGTCATGGCTGTTCTTTTCCCGCACCTGCATACTGTGTTCGTAGTCCTTGAAATGAACACCCCCAATTGTGTCATAGAAAAAATCTTCACATACATCATACAACCATTGCTTTTTAGATTATTAGGTTATTCTGCTTTATAACCACATTGGTTGTTAAAAAAAAACGCTATAATGAATAAAATTGAATTGAAAAATGTCATCTGACTCTCCACACAGATGGCATCCTGAGTGGCTCTTCATTATACAGTGAGGATACAGACAGTTTTGTTTGTATTTAAAATATTACAGCTAAACCTGTATGGTTTGTATTCTAGTCTTTACTAGAATGTTTTTCATTTGACTAGAATTTATGACTTTTGTATAGGTTACAGGTTATATGGCTAAAGTAAAGTGACCCCTTATAGTCACGCTTGAACAGTGTGAAACTGTTTCTCTGTATTTAATCAGGAGGGCACCTGGGGATCAGTGTGTGGAGACGGTCCCTTAGACGATGCCTCTAGCAGCCTTGAGATCAGAAGGTCGTTGGTTTGAATCCCAGGACTGTAAGTGGTACCCTTGAGGTACCCTTGTGGTGCAAACTCCCTAACCACTAGGGAACCAGATGCCCCATAGACTTGACTTGATTTGTTAATTATAATTTGTATACTATATTCTTTAACCTATTTAACTCTGCTTTCTTTTAAATTGTCATGTCTATTACACTTTCAATCATCTTTTATAAATTTTCCATGTATTCTCTTATTTTCTTCTCTTATTTTTTTTATTATTCTGTTTGTTAACACTTAAAATTATTAATATATAGAACTGGAGATATTTAGATTTTTGACCTTTAATTTAGTTGTTAGTTGTTTGATTGGCATTTGATTAGTTGTTTGTTTTTAACTGTCAGTGTATGTGTCTTTTCACAACGAGTTCAGTGCAGTTTTTTTTTTATTATAAAACTGAGATTACAGGGAGAACACAAATAAGAAATAAACTATTTCCTCCAGAACCAGTAATGTTTATTGATTCCGATTCAAATGAATCTATCAAACAATAACGGGAAAATGCTTTTCCTTGTAGCCAGTGCACACAAGCTGAAGATCTGTCACAGTGCTGTGTGAAGCTTGAGACTTTGTTTTCACCCCGAAAGGTGCAAACATTAAAATATGCAATGAGTAAAATTTGTGGAGAAAAAAACATTTTCTAAACTTACTTCTTTCGTTTGAAAGCACAGACAGTAGAGGCTGCTATTGTGTGTTTGCATGTAGGACTCTTATTTTGTATGGAGGATCAGGAGTGCCATATTAAATATATAAATATGTCATTAAATACATCATTAAATGTGTCATTAATTGTTTAAAATGGGAAATACACTGATAAATACTTACTTAAATGTGTCATTAAATCTTTATATATTGCACATTTAATAAATTAATGTTTTTATTTCCATTTTTAAATATAACAAATAAAAGAAAATAAATAAAAACATAATTAAATGTGGCTTTAAATGTGGCTTTAATTACTTAAAATGGGAAATAAAACAATAATTAATTAAATGTGTCATAAATTATTTAAAATGGGAAATTAAAACAGAATTACTTAAATAAGGCATTAATTATTTAAAATTGGAAATAAAAACATTTCAGTAGTTAAATGTGCAATATATAAAGATTTAATGACACATTTAAGTAATTATTTATCAGTGTATTTCCCATTTTAAACAATTAATGACACATTTAATGATGTATTTAATTACATAGTTATATGTTTAATATTGGCACTCCTGACACTCCATAATTTTGATGTTAAAGCACCATTTGTATGAGTATTGGTCACAGCTGGGGGTTGTGTTTCATGATTGGTTTCTGTCTTTGTCTGTTAAGTATTTAAGTTTCAAGATTTTTGTATTTTGTTGCTGGTCAACCCTCACAGATGCCCTCACACTACCTGGCCCTCTTGTGTCCTCTCTTTATGTAAGCTTTGTGTTTAAAGGCCCTCGGGCCTCTTTGGTTTAGTTATTGTGTTTGTTTTATTTGTAAATAAATTCCATCAAAGGAACCTGCATCTTGTGCCTCGCCTCACTACAGCCACAGATGTGACTCTTTTCAGACTTCTGTAAAACTCATGTAAAAAGACCTTGAGGTTTTTTCACCCCCTCTAGTAAGAATGAAAACTACCCTTAATACTAAAATAACCAAATAAGTTCTAAAAACTGGATATTTAATGAAAATGTCAACTTTTAAATATTGTTACCACAGTTGTTTTAATTTAATGAATTCAATGAAAGCTAAAACCACTGTTTTATTACGTGACATTGGACGACAAGCACATTCTGAAGCACACTCTTAAAAAAAGCAATTCTACAGAAGAATCCATAAAATACCAAGAACAACACGGAGTGCTGTAGGGAACTGGAGTCATGAAACAAAGCACTGATATCAACCTCCCCTGCATCTCACGGCTTTCTGTGTACTGTCCTGATGCTCCAGAACTCTTAAAAAAAGCAATTCTACACAAGAATCTTGTTTGGAACCCTATAAAACCCTGCAGTTGCTGGTTCTTTGAAGACGTCAGCTGAAACCACTCAACAGGGAACGGTGGTTCTGTTATGACATTTGCCTCCAAGATTCAGAGGTTGTGGATTCAACTCCTGCGCAGGGATCTCCAAAAGAACCAATACCCAAAAAGGGGGGCAATGGGTGTGATCTTTCTTAAGTGGTCCTGGTTGAAATCAGAGTAAAAGGAACAAAAGTTGGAAGAACCTCCATAAAAGATCTGTGAATAAACCTTAACCCAGTAAATGACCTGATTTGTGAAGTTTCTGAAACCTTGGAAAGGTTCTTCACCTCACATCTTATTTCTCTTGTTTGGCTCTCGACAAAGGCGGTCACACTTTTTTTCTCTCCCTCCATGCCCTATCTCTCCTGCTGGCTCTCCTGTTTAGTGTCTATCTCTGAGACTCTCCTTGCCCTGCTCTTTGAAACACTCTGAAATGCAAGATAAGGAGATGCTCTGAATTTCTTTCCCCAGCCCAAGGACACCTGCGCAACTCAGGCTACACAGGCCACACACACAACACACACACACACACACACACACACACACACTCCTTCCCCTATCCCGCGCCTCGTGACCAGCGCTTCCTCGTGGGCTGCAGGACCGGATGGCTGTCTGCCTACATCGGACTACCTCCACTTCCCCTACCCCCTCCCCCTTGCGAGTCATGTCCCACGTGTTTTATGTGCTTTATTGCTGAGGTGGTTTTTTTTCCCTGTTCCCCATACTGCCCTACCAGGACAGTCTTGGTGGGGGGGGGGGCTCTTTTTTTTTTTCTCTCCTCCTCTTCCTAATGTATTCTACTTTATTTCTTTTTTCCCTTTCTACCTCTCGTCTGACCTGTCCCTCCAAAGTGTGAAGTTTGTGTATGTATGGTCAGAGGGGTCCAATTTCACTGCATGTAATGTGTGTGTGACAAATAAAGTCATTCTGATTCTGATTCATTCTGATTCTGATAAGCCTGTTTGTAGTTAGTTTTTCCTCTCATTCTGGTCCTTTCATTACTTGCCCTTCTTTACCAAACCGACTTCATCACAGCAAGGGCTTGATAACCGGCTGATTAGTTGGATCGGGTGTATTGTAAGCAGTGCTTGAAGCCATAGAATTTTTCTGGCCTCCCCAAATAACTTTTCAGTCAGTTTTTCTTTAAAGAATCACTTTTGTAAATGAGATGTCAGTATAGTTTGAAAAACCTCCATAAAATATAAAGGATATGGTAAACGATACAGATTACACGGATTTACCCAGATTCCTTACACAAGGAGTCGCGGATTCAGTCACACGCGTTTTTTTTGAAGAAACTGCAAATATTCTCCACATTTGTTTTTTGCTTTACATTTACATTTACGACATTTATCAGACGCTTTTATCCAAAGCGACTTCCATTCTCTAACTACAGGGGGCAGTCTCCCTGGAGCAACTTAGGGTTAAGGGTCTTGCTCAGGGACCCAGTGGTGGTGCTGAAGGTAGGATTCGAAACCATGACCTCTTGGTCCGGAGGCAAGTATCCTACCCACTGAGCTACCGCCACCCAATATTTATTCGTGGCAATGTTTCTTTATAATTATACAAATATATATTTTAAAAACATAAATAGTAATCCAAATATAAACTTACCTACATTTCCAGTTACTGGCTGCTGCCCTCCTGTTCCCGTTTCATTCTTCTAAAAGTATGCCGCCCAAAAGCTCTGCGCGTTAAGGGAATGCATCTCGACGAGAATTACAGGCCGATGGCCGTTGTTTGGGGGTCTGAGATTTAATTTTAGGTTCGACATGGTACGTTGCCCTTGGCGAGGGTGGGTGCAGGGGCGGACTGGCAGTCTGCGTTCTGGAGAAGTCCTAACGGATTTTTCTGGATTGCCAGTCCGCCCCTGTGTACTTTTTCGCTGAGGGTAGTGTATTTAGCTGAATATAAACCTCTCTCACTTTCTCTGTCTTGCCGCCAGTAAATTATTGAACTATAAAAATTATTGGTGATTTACTTGTACATTTTACTGTATTTTTATTACTAAAATACATTAAATTATTACTGTATTTACCCTGCCTCAGTCAAGCTAACGATGGAAGATAAACACACGCTGTTAAATGGACAATTTCGCTTTAAGCTACTACCAGAGGGGGATTTGGACAAGACAAGGGTAATATGTGTGCTTTGCAAGAGTGAATTCAATTACCACAGAAGCACTACATAACTATCATATTATCTCAAGGCGCAGCATCCCGGTGTGGCAGCGACAGCGGAGGGAGGGGGGTCTCCGACAGTCAACGTTGCAGGAGTTTGGAGCGAGAGGCAGAACTCTTGTTAGGCTTTGTCCTTTAATTTAAGTTATTTAAAGCTATGTTTTTGTTTTAAGACAGAGATTCTCTCAGGTTTGAAGATGTTATGCATTTTCTATTCAAAAGTAAGTTTTGTTTTTATCTCACAG
>JBBJLR010085015.1:0-10537 GCA_037577145.1 Brachypetersius gabonensis | reverse complement strand
GTTTGTGTGTGTGTGTGTGTGTGTGTGTGTGTGTGTTTTTGTGTGGGTGTGTGGGTGTGTTTGTGTGTGTGTGTGTGTGTGTGTGTGGTGGTGTTGTAGAAGCATTAAGAATGACGCCTCAGTGCAGGAGATGAATAAGAGTTGTGAACTGTTTTGTACAGATGAATGGAAGAGTGGATGGATAAATGGAGAGGTGGGTAGATGGACAGATGAATAGATTTTGAATGGGTGGACTAAAGGACGAGTGGTCTGTGTAGCGTTAGTTGGGAGAGATGTCCTGCCCCAGGGCAGTGAAGCATTGTGGGTAGGCTGAAGTGAGAATCACGCAAGACTAAACACATGAGAGAGAAAACTGCCTGAGCTTATCCCCCTCAGAGGCACACAGACACACACACACACACACCATCCTCTTTTGTGTTTTGATCATTCACATAGTTCACACTCTTTCTTCTCTCTCTCTCTCTCTTCTACTCCTTTTCTTTCATCTCCCCTCTCTCTCGTTTCCACTGTAATAAGTGTTCCCCCTACGGTCTGCTTGTTTTATGCCCCCTACACACACATTCCAGAGAATTGTCACATGGTGGAGGATTTATGTAATTGCTACACCAAAATTATTTATGAGTCAAGGATGCTTCACCTATTCCGCATCCCATCTCCTTCATTCCCTTCCTTTTTTATTATCTCTCTCTCTCTTTCTGTCTTTCTCTCTCTCTCTCCTTGTGAATGAATCTGATACATACAGAAGTGTCCGTCCATCACTCTTGCTTCCTGGGTGACATACATATGTCCTCTTTTTATCTGATCAGATTTGAGTATGAGGGAATTCCCCATCTCCCTTTATATAACACCTCTCCCTCCGTCTCCATTTATTATTAAACACACAGTGGCCAGTGGTATTCCCATACTTGGCAAAGTCAAGGCTGTAATAGGCAAAACCCATCCTAAATCTGCTCTTATAACACTGTAGGCACATACTGTGAATTCACAGTGTATTCCATACATATGAGCATGTGGTTGTAATCATTCTGTGTAGTCAAAGGTGAATTTGCCTTTGAACATTTCCTTTGATTTAATTTAGATTTGTATGGTTCATTTTACAATAAACAGTCTAAAGCAATAAAGAATCTTTTAATGAAAGATTCTTTAAAACAGTGTATCTCAAACTACTCAGCAGGTCCCACCACTCTGTATTGGTAGCTGTCATCAGAGATTTTTAAAGGAACAATCGCACAAAACAAATCAAATGTATACAGTTTCCACTGATTCCTCTTTTGCCTTTTAGGTGCCCACCTGAGCTACAGGGCTAACATTGCTACCAAACACTAGAAGTCAATAGTCACCCAAACGATTTCCATAAAGATGAGTCCAAAAGTGCATCATCTGGTGAGAGAGAAGATACGTGTCTTATGTACAAAGCTACTCACCTTTTTTGGCCACAATGAAAATCACTTGAAAGGAACACATTCTAGACAGCTTGCATAAACATGCAGTTTCTGAAATAGGATCAAATTCGGATTTCTCTTGACAGCATGAAAATCCCGGTGTAAACATCTTTGTGATTAAAATCAAATTACTTAGACCCTGTTCACAGGTGGTCAGAGAGGGGCTTGACCATATTTGGCACTCATATAAATGGAATGACGTATTTATCCACATTCCATATAAAAACCTCTGAGTTCTGTCTAGTAGGAGAAACGCAGGACGTATGATATGCTTGGCTGGAAATGTTCTTAATCCTAGTGCCTTCCTGCTCTCTTGTCTGAAGATGGATGTCTAAGCTTTTGAATCTGTATTGTCATGGTAAAGAAGAGAACAAGTGAAACGCAAACAACGCATGTTGGGGACACAAAGTGTAAATAGAATTCAGCTAAAGGATGTTCAGAGATTTGGTTCAGATGCCCGCTAAATGTGTGTATTTTGACGAAAACCCAAGGAAACACTGAGAAAGGAAAGTTTCCAACATTTTGTAATGCTTGTCCATCCTTGCAAAAGCTGCTGAAGCTCATTTGTTTGAGCGTGTAAAAGCCACTAATCTTATGGATAATGATTTGGTTCGGTCAAAGAGGATGAAATGAAGTTAGCTTATCAGTTAACAATAAGTATAGAGGATGCACTGTGGCCTATACCAAGGAACAGACTACAGTAGCTTCCATACGGAGAATTATTCTTGTTAAATGAGGCAAAAACCAACATCCCCGAGCAGCTGCTTTCCACCAGGCCGATGTGCTCAGAGCTCGGTTGCGTTTGTTTGCCTGAGAGGGATCAGGGGCCCAGAACGCACTCTGCCTCTGCAGTGATGAGCAGATGCACGCTGAGTTCCCGGAGAGCTCTTCTAACTCTGACTTCTTGAAGCGAGCGAATAAATCAGGATAATTGAATTGTAAGAACAGCGCTCTGCAGTTGAGTGGCCTCGTGCTCAATCGTATGGGCCTGAAATGGTGCGTACTGATTGAGAGGACCGATGTAGAACTGTATAGAATGCTTAGGCAGCAGAATCACAAGTGCTAAATGAACACCTGCACTGCTAAACTCCCCATAACACTCACACTTGTGTCTGGCTAGACTTCTGTAATTACTGTAGGAGTTCATTTAAGAAATGTGGGTTAATTCAATGTTAATTTAGAGCTGTTAATTCAATATTGTAAATATTCATTAATGTAGGTGCTGATTCAACACTACAGGTGTTGATTCAGCATTATATGTATTAATTCATCATTCATTATATATTATATATTGTTCATTTTATGAGCTCATTCATTATTTTAAGTGTCGAATACTGTAGATGATTTTTCAACCTTGCAAGTGTTCGTTTAACACTGAAGGTGCACATATTACAAATGTTCATATATGTCAACAGTTGGACGTCTGCTGTAATAACATTGTTTGATATGCTATTTAAATGTCAACAAATAATAAATAATAATATAGTTAATGGTTCGTCTAAAACAGTACACTTAACTTAATTTTCTGCTTATCCCAGATACAGTTGATCACCCAAGAAATTCCTTCACCCAAAAAAAGTCCTTCTTTATTGTCAAACTTGAGCTATGAGGCTAATGATACTACATTTGAAGGCAAATGTTACCAGTTTTTTAGTAAAAACATTCTCATAGTATCTTTCAAACCAGTCACACAACATCCATTTCTTCACTGAGGTCGTGCAGAAATGGCTGTCCATGGCCGTGATGCCTTCGTGTGATCTTACAGTTCACAGTAAGTCATGTTCTGTCCTAAACCAGATCAAACATTATACCTGTAGCTCTGGTGTAAAACTAAAGAGACAATTTTGGACACTGATCATCTACAGCTGGGATGAGTGGAAAGTGTATACATTTGATTTTATGGTCTAATATGCCTTTAATTACCTCAATAGCCTAATTCAAATTCTTTCATTGGGTTTGAATCTGCATTTCTCTGTTCGTTATGTTCGTTTAAGGTTTTTCTTTCCAAAGATCGGATCTTAATTTAATACCTTCTCATTTGAATGTGGCACCAATTAAGAATTTACATTCTGCACTTTTGACAGAATGCCTGTGCCTCAGTGAGCCAAGAGTATATAAAATTAAACAATGCTTTTGTTACCATTGGCAAGAACTACAGTCTAATCACCCTAGTGTTTATTTAACAGTAGATGTTCATTCAGGACTGCAGGAGTTTGTTCAGTGCTGGGACGTTTGCTCTGAAAACCCATCAGCTGCAGCAGAGAGGAGGACAGAGAGGGACTATTACACGGAGCGTAAGGGAAACGAATCCTATTAACGGCAGATCTTTGCTGATGAGTGGCCAAAGTATGAACTGCTCCACCTCCTTCTCTCCACCATTCCCATGCACCGTAGCTCCTGAAAGTGATGGGAATGATCTGCCACTCCTGATTAGCGGATTGGCTCCTGGGATCCTAGAGCTTGAGGGATTTGGATCTGAAATGTGGCTGATATGAGGGCAGTCTACATTTTGGTGCACAGCAGGAAACACTGAGCCAGACATTGCAATACAATACACACAGTAACAAAGCCATTAATCAGTTTTTACTCAAGACTTACATCTTTTAAAACTGAGAAACTAGTGTAAAACTGTTTAAAACTTTAATTAACTACCAAAATAGTGCCTATTAATCCATTAGCATTCAAAGTTTAAGTTCACTGTTTTCATTCATGTGAGGCCAGTTTTGTTGAAAATATACATGCAAAATAATTCTAACAACATGTCATTTAACAAGTGACAGCTTTCATATTTACAACACAAAGATATAAAAATACATTTTAAATGTGTGTAGTATGATGTACAGAGAAGATGCTTTTAAATCCAGAAAGCTGTACAACACACAGAATTAAATAAAGAAATCAAAGGAATGATAGAAATGAATAGAGGAAAGTTTCTTCTAAGTGGTTTTCAAATATCAAGCTGAAAAGACATGTGTCTAAATAATTATGGTATATTATATATTTGTAATTTAAATGAATACCTTTTTATTGCTTCTGAAAGCTTAAAGCCTAAAAATACTATAAAATGATGACAGTAGAGACCTACAGTATGATGGAATGTTCAATACATGATCATGTTTATTAAATACATGATATATTAACTAATTTATTATTTATCATAACTATAAACTATATACAGTATGTAAACTTTATTACTATCGAGTAACATGGCTTGTTAACAGTAGGCTATGACTGCAAAGTAACAGAACAGCCAAAGATACAATGGTTGTTAATAACTTGAGCCAAACATATTGTATTACAAACAGAACTGCTTTATAACATAATTATTAATATGACATGTGATTCCATATTAGTGAACTATACAATATATTTTGTTACATGTTTGTATATTGTCATTAAAAAATAAGGTCACTGATCACTAGCGGCCTGAGGGGCCTGATTTAAGGGTTACATGCATTTACTTGTGTTTGTCTTCCTCATGACTTTAGGCGTGTTGGTGCTGCTCCGCTGAAGGGGGAATGTTAAGGTTGACTGATTCAGAGGTTGATCCACTTTTTAACAGCCCCCCACCCACAATGCCCTATCCCCTATCTCCTCAGGGCAATCCACAAATGGTGGGACAGACATTGTATCCTCTCGCATGGATGAGGAGGCAATTCAATGAAAGGAGAAATCAAGTTAAAAACGTTGCATTATAACATGTTATGTAAGGGAGAGTGAGAACAGTAATGGCATTCATTCCCTTAGAGAATATTGTGTGAGGATATAGGATACAGTATATTTAGGTTTCAGACCTGCTATACAAAGAAAAAAACACACAGTACAAGGTTTCAAGGTCAAAGTATTTGGTGTGGAGGGTGTGGAAACGCATGGCTGCATTCTGACAGAAGAGTGTGTGTGTGTGTGCTCTACTCAAGTGACACTAGTTCTAATCATCATGTAGATAAAACATAAGGACCTGAAAGGAGGTAGCAAGCCACTGGAGATTTTCTTCTATTTCTCCTGAAAATCAGTTGTATCCTTGTGTGTTTAAATATACAGTTTTTATTAAAACATTAAAAATGGATATAACTTTAAACTCATAGTACCATCAGCTGTGCTAATTTGTATTTAAAATACAAACTGGCTGTGCAAAAGTAAAAAGCCTGGACATTTAACACAGGCACAGACATTTAAACAGGCAGAGAAACTCATCTGCAAGATGTGAGGCAGGCCAGAATGGTCATAGCAGCAAGTAATTTGTGCACGAAGATGATCATTTTTGATGATCTGGTTTCTCTCTTTTCTTCCTCTATGTCACGCACATATTGAATGAACACATCAAGATTTATTTCCAAAATGAGCAGAATGACTGAAGAGCAACCAGACCCTTATCAAGTGTCCATTAATTTAGATTAGAGATTCCTTAAAGAACCACCCCACCCCACCCCCACCACCCCACCGTCTCTTTCTCTCTCCTTCTCTCTCTCTCCCTCCCTCTCTCTCTCACCAGGCACCTGTTGTGTGCTCTTTCCCAGTGTTGTTTATTGATATGGTGTGAGTGACTCTATATGCTAGATCTGAGCCATTCCATAGCACAGCTGAACCCATACAACTCACACTCACTCTCTGTCTCTCTCTCTCTGTCTCTCTCTCTCTCTCTCTCTCTCTCTCTCTCTCTCCCTCTCTCTCTCTCTCTCTCTCTCTCTCTCTCTCTCTCTCTCTTTTTCTCTGTCTTTCTCTCTCTCTCTGTCTGTCTGTCTTTCTTTTTCGCTATCTGTCTCTCTCTCTATCTGTCTCTCTCTCTTCTTTAGTTCTTTACCATTTATTATTACTGTTCATCAGTAGTTTAAGTGTCTAGATACTACAGCACTGTGCAGTTTTATGTACCAAAAATGTCTGTAATTAATGCAGTAACAACACTTTACCAATTCGACAAGAGTAGGTGCTTAAACTGCTGTGATGTCACAACCATGATCAGTTCCATATGTACTGTCCTTTTTGATTTTATATGGAATATATGAATTGCGGACGGTATTGTACTTAACTGGTATGGTATTTAAACGGTATTTAAAATCTGACGGTGTTGTCTTAACATTTAAAAACTGCAAAGAAAGTTAATTTTTTTTAATAATGTGGATCATTTAATGTTATAGATTATAGCATTTTTGTCCAAAAATGATATAACCTTTTTGAAAGCCAGAAAGCTCAATAGTGTAATAAACCCTTATCCTCTTTAAGTCAGACTTTAGCAGTGAGCTGAAGGTGACAGCGCCTCTTGGCTAAAAGCTAGAAATGCTAATGAAGCTTTATGAGCTTTTAGGAGTGTAACCCAGGAGAGGCAGAATGGAGTGGGCGTGACAGCAGCAATTTTGGCTCAAGAAGTGTTTAAAAGTCCATCGTAGTCCTCGCTGCCCTCAGAGGTGTTTTGGGGCCAGGTTTTCTTGTTTGCAAAGGTCAGTGTGTTTTAAGCCCTGACAAAGTGTGTTTACACACACACACATATAGACACACACAGCGCAAATGCTGGAGAGCTAATGGATGTTTTGCAGACTTTAACCTTTTGCTTTGACTCTTGGATCTATCTGTATCTGTCTGTCTGTCTATCTACTTATATATGTATCCATTTATCTGTCTGTCTGACTATCACATTGTGAAATCACTTTTTTTTTCTTTATTCTACCTTCTAATGTTATTTCATATCACTTTCCGCTCTCCATTTATAGTTCCTTCCTCTGAATTAGATTTGATAATATAAAAAAAGTGCTGAGATACAGAAATATTAGTTTACAGGGAGAGAGAGCACAAGAGAGAGAGAGAGAGAGAGAGAGAGAGAGAGAGAGGATATTTGCAAATTCCTTTTTTACAAATAAATGACATTGTTTTTAATTTTTCTAACACATGTTGAAAAATATAAGATATTAATTATATAATATAATAATAAATAATAAAATATAATCTGTCATTATATCATATTAATCTAAAAGTTGTCAGCTGACATAAAAAGGTTTATGTAGATGTTATCCTACTGTAAAGTCTATTGTTATTGTTCTGATATTGTCACATTGATATGTTTTAACTTAGACCATAAAAGTCCTAGACAATGTCCAGCATTGTATAATGTTACTGCATGTTGTGAGATGTGCTTGCTGCAGGTAGTGTTTGTCCTGGTTTGTTGGTTCTGACATGTTCTAGTCTGCACTCTGTCTGTGTGTGTGTGTGTGTGTGTGTGTGTGTGTGTGTGTGTGTGTGTGTGTGTGTGTGTACGTGGAGGCTGTGGAGTTTCTCTGCTCTCACTGTCAGGCTGCACTGTCAGGCTTGAAGGCACAGCGAGCAACTCTGCATTAAATGCATCAGAAAGTTTTCTACTTCATTCAGCTTTCTCTAAAACAGAATCTTTCTTTGTTCCTTCAGCATTCTCTATCTCTCTCTCTTTTTCACTTTCTTACTCTCTCACTCTTTGTCTCTCTTTGCCTTCCCTTCAGCAGAATTTTTCGATTCCTCCCAGAACAGGCATCTTTCCCGTTTTAGTCCTTCACATTTCAGAAGGTTCCAGAATATGCAGTTTGATGTTGAATGAAACTGAAGGCCTGTGCCAATTTTAATACAGGAGATTGTTCATTTTATTAGAAAGTCTAAATAACTACTTACAAGGCCCATCAAAAGTTTGAGGACACCTTGCCATAACCGTTTGGCTAAGGAGAATTCAACAAATGTTCTGTATAATTCAAACAAAGTCAAGCGTATTTTGACTGATTTGATGGGAAAGAGTGCATTGTAATGAACTTTATCCAACTTTTTTAACTAGTGACCGGACCGGACCGTTAATAATGGTTGACTAAAAAAAGTTAGTCAACCATTTTTTAAAAAGTCAGACGGTCCCTTATCTCCAGTGAAGGGCAATCTTAATGTTTCAGTATACCAAGACATTCTGGACAATGCCATGTTTCCAACTTTGTGGACACACTTTGTGGACAAAACCTTTTCTGTTCGAGCATAACTGTTCCCCAAGATCTGGTGTGTCTGGTGTGTAAAAACTTGATTGCCAACTCCATCCAACATCTTTGGGATAAATTGGAATGGAGATTGCGAGCCAGGCCTTCTCGTCCAACACCTCAGAATGGACACAAATTCCCACAGAAACTTGTGGAGAGCCTTCCAAGAAGAGTGGAAGATGTTATAGCTGCAAAAAGGGGGGGGGCACCTCTATATTAAAGTCTATTAAATTGTACTTAAATGCAATGTTACTATGGGGACTATTAAACTCCTTTGTTTGTGTAATGAGCAGAAGTCCCAATGCTTTTGTGCATATAACATATGTAATATATGGACTTCATAGGATGGTGATGTGTTAAAAAACAGTGAACAGCCAAAAGGACTGAGTGCTAAAATTACATTAAGGACAAAATAGATTTGACTTCATTCCTAAAGTAGTAAAATATTGCTGCAGTATGTGATATCATGTTATTTTAATCTAACACATCCAAGTCAGTGTTTAATGAGGTACACTGTTGCAAAGTTATAAAAGTTATAAAATAATGATAGCAGTTCATGGACAGGCCAATGTATATCTGAAAAGCACTAGATAAACTCTACAAGCACATTAAACCGTGATTTAATGTTTCATACAGGAGTTCTGTTTCAGTTATTGTCATACCGCATGGTGATATTGTCTTGCCTGTAGTTTGTGAGCTAATGTAGTTTTGGCAGTGAGGTTTGGAGACAGATGTAATTCCAGTCATGTGCATTAATACGCCTCGCTCCTCCTTCGGTATACCAGATGTACTGGTGGCTCTCAGCAAACCTGTCGTCATACCCGTATCTTCCCTCTCCGGCTTTTTCATCTCTCCGCCCCCCACCCCTGAAACTGGGACATTCTTTGGCTGTCCTGCAATAGTCATGGCACCGGGCCAGAGGGGTGTCACTGTCACCCTGGAATGTGGTGGGATTAGGGCTGGAGACTCCTCTGGCCCGCAGCATCTCGACAGCCTAAATTTAGTCTTAAGGGTGTGTATACCCACTGACTGGGGAAAGAGAACGGGAAGGAGCCTAAAAACGGAGGGCACTGTTAGTAGGAAGAGAGAAAAATCCTGGTCGACTGGTGGTGAGGGAGAATCAGAGGGTTGTGGCTAGTTAGTACCACAAAAGTTGCCTTTGAAAAGGAACCATCCCCACATACTGCCCTCTGGACGCTGTGTTACTGGCTGCTCACTGCTTCACTTGGTGAATGGGTTAAATGCAGAAAAAGAACCTCACATTGTTCACACTGTGTGCTGTGGTGTGTTCACACATAACTATAACGGGCCACTTTAAATCAAAGTCTCTTTTCACACTTCAGTTCTTCCCGTGGTGCGGTAAGGTGAGTCCTTACCTTGCTCCCAAAGACCCCGGGATCGTTTTCAGGTACACGCGACCCTAGTAAGAAATAAGCATTTACAGAAAATTAATGAACTCATAGTGTTAACATTACAGAAACACATCCTGAGGAGTGATGAGGGACAGTGAGGCTAATTTGTTGGCGTCACAACGCTGTCATATAAATGCAGTTAAGTGTATCTGTCCTGAGTAAGACCAGGATGGTATCTGTCCAAAAAGCATTCATCAATAGTCATTACTGTGTTGATGTATGTGTTTGTGGACTAGATTTGTTTTTCTACATGACTAGAAGTCACTTGAGCAGGAAACTCATTACAGGGACAAAATATGTAAAGTGGGTGCGAGGGCCTTTAGCCCCATCAGTTAAATAGAAAGACAGAATGCATGAATTACTGTGAATTGTGAATCACAAAAATTGTGTCCATTTTATTTTTATGAAGCAATGATTAATTGCCTTCTTGGACAAGCAGCCCCACAATCTGTAGAGATTTTGAAATAAGCTGACAGCAGTGATTAATTTCCACATCAGCATTATCAGGACTGACTAAAGCCTCAAAAATGAAAAGACTGAACTTTTCCAGTGAACAACAGAGCGTAATTTTCACACATTGCTGGAGTTTGTTGTTGATTCTGTTCATATTTACCATTAAAAAATCAATCCATCTGTCACGTCCCGAGCCTGCTCAGCATGAACATGTAGACCACCAACGCGGACCGACATTTCTGTTAAACTTTATTAA
>JBBJLR010084974.1:0-10538 GCA_037577145.1 Brachypetersius gabonensis | reverse complement strand
AAAACTGGGTTACACATAGAACACAGAACCAGAACATAAATGCGGCCCTAGGCCTCATCGCCATAAAGGCGGAACCATTCTAAATAACAAATACAACAAACCCAAAATATTCTAAAAAGAAACAGAAACAGAAAAGAGACAAAAGGAAACAGAAAACCCCGGACACGTGACGAATACAAAATCGGCACGTGACCGGGAACCGGGGCCTAAATCAGTCAGAGCCCGTTACAATATGATGCATATTTCAAAGTTATTAGGATCTGATTGCAGTCCTTAAATATCACTGAAAACTACACTTTCTCAGTTTTCTTCCAAACAAGAATTTGTCAGCACTGTGGATGGTGAAAACAATCGTAATTTTTCTTTATTCACATTTCATTTTGAGAATATTATTTTCAGCCTTGTTAGTTGACTAACATATTGTGATTTGAAAAAGTGTCTGAATTGAGAAAATTCAGATAACTGGTAATATCAGTCAATATAATTTGATGGGCCAGTTTTCTGTACAGAGATCAAGCCTTGTCTTGGACTGTGTCTTTCTTCACTTGGAAAATCTCTGTTTAAATTTTTGTGTAATCCAGGACTAAAGTTAATCTCAGGCTGATTAAATAAGAGCTAAAAAGCCAAAAGTGAAACAGAATTACTTTTTGGGAGCAAGCAAAGCTTTATAAATATTATTTCTACAGCTAAGTTTTTTTTATTATTATTTTAGCATCAGTTGCCCTTTTCTTTATGTTACCATTTCAAAATGACGTTCTACTCTTTTTACACTGCCGTTTATTAGGAATTATGAACACCTTTCCTTATTTGCCTTTAGTTTCACTTGGAGAGCATCTGGGGTGACCTTCATCTACAGCATGGCCAAGCAGCAGATCCAGGAGAAGCAGAAATAGCAGCATATTAGCTGCAAAAGCATTTTGTTGGGTCAAATCGGGGCAGCAGGGAAGGTCATGTCAGCTGTGAGATAAGAGTGGACATCACTCAGTATAACTGTCCTCTCTCTTTCTGGGTGGGTAGGGTGGTCCTCCCCCTCCCCATCATTCATTAAAACTGTCCTCTCTCTTTTTGGGTGGGTAGGGTGGTCTTCCCTCTCCTCCATCACTCAGTAAAACCGAATGTAGGCACCTTCACCAGCTCTCCTCCACACACATTTGTTTTCAATAACGACTGTGCTGAACATACACCGACCTCCCGGAGAGACTGTGTGTATCAGACCCTCTGTGTATGTGTGTGTGTGTGTGTGTGTGTGTGTGTGTGTGTGTGTACTGAGGGGGTAAACACTCAGGGCCGTGTGGCAGCGCTGTTTATCCTGAGCCGCTGCCTCTCTCTCGTCTCGTGCTGCCAGTGGTTTCCGAAGCTCAAAGCCGGTGTTTTTGGGGTTTTTTGTCCTCATTTATTTCTCTGTTAGGCTAAGTTTGTTTCCTCGTCCTCGTAGGACAACCCAGTTATGGCGACACGCACTGCTGATCATCTGATTGAAACCAGAATTTAATTTTCTATTATTCTTTTTGCCCCTCGTTTATACAAAACAAAACCACAGCCTCCGTTGCACTTCCCGTAACCGGGGGAGAGTTATGTGCATGGTTCGAATTATGGGGGGTATTGGGGGGTACTGTACCCCCTGATCAAGACCCAGACCCCCCTTGTGGCAACTATTCGTATTGACGCGATAATGGTCATGGTCAAAGACTATAATGGTCATAGAAGTGTTAGTGCCCCACAAATATGGCGGGATAATTCACACTCTGGTTATGTGTGTTTTTTATTTTGTTGAGCTTTTTGAGATGTTGTCAGTGAGCTGATGGCCACAATTTCGTGTGACTTTTACAATATTTGTTGGTATATTGGACCAGCTGTACATGTCGCTACTGTAAATCCCATTTATTTTCTCCAGTATGTTGCAGCCATAACATTAAAACTAAATGTTTTTATAACATCACAAAAATGATCAATTCAAAATGGACTGTTTTTGCTGTTTGTATGTGGAACGTATGGATTGGCTTAAAACTTTGCGCCACATCATAATTTTATTTCTACATAAGGTTTTCCGTGATACGAGATCTTTAACATGCATTTACAATCGTTAACATAAGAAATCGACGTTGACTGAAACTGTTGATGGGATTGTTCCGCTGTCATCTGCTGGAACAATCAGTCCTGAAATGTCATTATACGCCTGTGGCAGAATTGGCAGAAGACATTTTTATTACTTTTTTACCTCATCCTCATCAATCTCACCAGTACATGGTTTTCCCATCATCAGGGATCAGAACCGTGATGAGAGGACACCACATGACAGTCATTAATGCTAAGCTGTAACTCTGGGGAATGAAAAAAGAAAAAAAAATGAAGAAACCACCAGCACAAACATCCCAGCATGAGACTCGCTGACCTGGAGTTTCGCCACAGAACGCATTTCCACATCAGTCCCGGCGTTTAGTCAGCCGGCCTCTCCGTGAACGTGTCCCGCAGCACCTGTGTGTCACGCTGTGCGGGTCGAAACAAATCAATTCCGACAGTCCTGCACAAATTTAGAGGAAGGGAAAGAATCAACCAATAGCTACAAACGAATCAAATAAACATGATATAACAGGACACTTGTTTATGCAGCTACTGGTCACTGTTTTTTGTTTACAATCTCTTCATAATTTTTCTTTTTTGTCAGTGATACTGAGGTACTTGACAGATCATAACTGTCCTCCATCTCTGGGTGGGTAGGCTGGTCCTCCCTTTTCGCTATCACTCGGTATAAATGCCATCTTTTACTGAGTGGGTACGGTGGTCCTCTCTCTGCCCATCACTCAGTTTAACCGTCCTCTCCCTCTGGGTGGGTACGGTGGTCCTCTCTCTGCCCATCACTCAGTTTAACCGTCCTCTCCCTCTGGGTGGGTACGGTGGTCCTCCCTCTCTCATATTATTCAGTACAACTGTCCTCTCTCCCTCTGGGTGGGTGGTGAAATAATTTAAAACGTTGAAAGTATTTCACAGTTTTAATGTAGGACAGTAGTAAGGGGTGCGTCATGGCTCCATAATAAGCTTCCTCTGAATTTGTGTTCTTTGTTTTGGTTTGTTTTGTTGTTGCATGGTACTTAAAGTGAGATTACTTTTGTCCAGAACATTCAGCATGTTTCCCAATCTGACCCCAACCTCGAATTTTATCCCTGTAATTCCTTTGAGATACTGGAATATGATACATTAGATGCCTCTGGAACGCACAACACCATCTGAACGGCATAAACAAGAGGGAGATCTTGGCTTGAGTGAGAAGCACATTAATTAGAACCAGACAGTTTTCCTGCACCAGGCAGAACAACACAGAAGAGATGTGGAACATCTTTAGGAACTAATTCACGGAGACAGAATTATTAACATATATTTTTAATTGACATTAAATTTAATAGTAACATTTTGTGTTTCCAACAGTAATCTCGTCAATGCATTACTTACTTAATGGAAACAATCATTTTATCGCCTGTTAAGGCACGTATTTTTATTTTAAAAGTTTGTTGCTATTTTTGTGTTCATGAGTGCGCAGCTCTACACATAGACATATATAGATATATATGATTTCTCAGGAGTAATACCAATGTTACTTTCTTACTCAAACCGTGCAGTATTACTCATATGTATGTATGTTATTGAATGCTTGTTTCATACCACCATCACATGCCGCTACTCTCTTTTATTCATTGTGCACTGTCACTTTTTCAGAATCACCTGCACTAACAGTTATGTTATTTTATTTTTTTTATCTTATCCGATATTGTTATATTGTTACTTTGATAGAGTTATTTGATATTATACTTGCACTATTCCACTTTTCGGTTCTTTTTCATTTGTACTTAATATCTTGATTCCTCTTGAGCATGTTGATGACAAAAGAAGTTCTTTCTTATCTTATCTTATATTCTGTGCCTATAACTATACAATATAGACAAAAGTAATGGGACGCCTGACCCCCGCGAAAATCAGTCGAGACTTAGACCACTGCATGGACACCATTACACCAACAGGGACTTAAATTACACTGCATTTAGATACATACACTTTCATATGGAGTTGGTACCCCTTTACAACTGCTATAATGGTTCCACCACCCATGCTCTGGATTCTGAGGGTAACTTGCTTTATAAATAAAATGAATACCCTGGCAGTGGCAAACAGCTTTAATTTTATATTTGACTTGATTACATTAATGTTTAAGTTATAATTTACAGAAATATTTGAACTGTAACTGTGTTAAAGGAAATGCTGCTGTTAAAATGCTCCTTATTTGTTTAAAGTGTTTGCAAACTAAATATCATTGCACTTTTGTTCATATAGCAGTACTAATGTGTGCTTGATGTTGCCATCAATTTTCTCCATTCCAGCGGTCAAAACCAAAATAAAGGAGGCAAGGAAAGACAACGTGGACAGGAAGGTGATCCTGCAGAAGAGAAAGAAGCCGGTGAAGATGGGCAACCTGAAGAAGGAGGAGCTGAGGAAGCTGGTACTGTACCTGAAGAACGGAGCAGGCTGTTCCTGCCAGCAGCTGGAGAGCCTGGCCAGCAGCTTCCTGATTATGGGCCGCCGAGTGGGCAAGAGGTTCCTGCTGACCGGCATCCACAAGTGGGACAAAAGCAAAGAGTTCAGGAAGGCATTGAAGAAAATGAAGAGCCACAAATGTCCTGACTATGAGTCTGTTTTTAAATGACTGCAGAGACACACATGTGATAATAATAATATCAATAATAATATCAATAATAATGATTATGACAATAATAATTATAACACAAATGTTACATGTACTCTTCCTACTGCTGGTGAGGCAAAAGTCTGAGACCACTCTAAAAAGCCTGAACAATCTCTTAAACCCTGAACTAAGCTCTAAAGAGAGACACACAGATGAGAACATAAGTAATACAGATGAGCAGCAGGGCTGCATCCCAAACGGCTCCCTACACAGTGCACTTAAAATACAGACTCCTGCACACAACAGTTTAAAACATGTCCAACAACGAACCACTGGAGATTCAGCCATGTGTGCAAAACTCCATAATGGACACACTGACAACTGTATGTGTGTAGAAACTGGAGTTTTATAACGTACACAGCGTCTCCTAGAGGAAATAATGAGCTGTTTTGGATTTAGACAGATAGTGTTGTTAACAGCGTTGTTTCAGCTGATACTAGAAGTTGTGGTATCGGTATCAGACATGAAACAGTGCTATCATGCCATTCATATTATATGAATATATAATTAAAACCCACATTAAAAATCTGGGATTGTTTTGATCTAAATGAGTGAATAACAAGCAGAAATTTTCAGAAATGGTGACAATGTGAGGCAGGAAAAAAATCAGTAAAATAAAGAAAGAACTTCCAGATTCTGAACTGTTTCTGTTTAAACTGAAGTGAATCTGTGGCTCACACTGAGACCTGCAGACAGTGTGTGTGAGTCCCCTCCATTTCACTAAAGTGCGTGATCAGATGCCTCTCAGGTGGATCTGATCTGATCATCAGGGACTTCAGAACCAAACCAGTGGAGTTTGAGTCATTAAAGCAGAAGAACCTTTGACCTTAATCAGAATCAGAACACTTTACTGATCCTGGAGGAAACTGCTTACTGTACATTCACACAGAGATACAGAGACAAGAACAATATCAAATAAAATATCTAAATAAATCCAATAAAACTGGAGAACATACTCAATATGAAATACATTATGCTATAAACACAAATGCTGGGTTTCAATGCTACGATAAATAAGTTACAGTTAAGTGAATTACTAGAAACACAAATAGTGGTTAGGAGTCTGTTATTGCTGTAATAGAGATCAGTAGTAGATCAGTAATATTGATATTTCACATAAAAAGACTATTGCACATAATAGGATATCGTACATAATGTTTTAGCACCTGCTAGGAACATTGCATAATATTACACATGGTAGACCAGTTCACATCAGAGTAAAATAATGCCCTTAATGATACACATAATGATGCAGGGGAGGAGTTATAGAGTCTGATGGGTGGTTATAGAGTCTGATGGATGTTGGAAGGAAGGATTTCCTGTGGTGTTCAGTGGAGCACTTTATGCCTGGGATTCTGTGGCTAAAGATATTTCCCAGTTAAGCCACAACACTGTGGATTGGGTGATCAGCATTGTCCATGATGAGCTGAAGTCTAAACCGTTTGCTTCTTTCAGCCACGGTTTCCACATTGTCCAATTTCACACCCACCACTGTTTGTTAAGTGTCTTTGTCACTTTAATGCTGATTTAAAGATGGAGACATCTTTATCTGATAAATCTGTCTGATAAAGCTTCTGAACACACACTCTACACACACACATTTTCTGATAAAGGGTCTGACCACACTCACAGTGTCTGATAAAGGGTCTGACTACACTCTACACACACACTTTCAGAAAAAGGGTAGAGGGTCTGATCACATACTTTACACTTCACTCACACTGTCTGATAAAGGGTCTGATCACATTATTTGGGATTATGGCCTTGATAAAAAAAAGGAAAAGAGTGGTTTTCTCTGGTGGTCTCAGACAATTGGCCCCACTGTTTTCAGGCTTGTGTGCGTTTTGCTTTGTAGTGAAGTCAACGAGGAAACTGTGGAACAGCCGGCGGTTTGTCTGCACTCTGAAGGGGGGGGTAATTACAGTCTTGAAATGTGCCAAGAATGCATTTGCATAACAAATAACTGAATCTAACCACAACACGGACAAGAACCGCTCGGTTTCAACGGCCTCCATCATAACAGTATAACTCTCTTTTTTAAACCTTCAGTCACAACAATTAAAAAACAGACTGAACCTTATGTCTTTGAGCGACAGTGCTTACTTTATCGTTCCAAAGTTGGTCAAATGACTTCTTTTTCCGCATCTGTATATGTGTTTTGTTTGTATCACCACATCCAGCTCTTCATTAAGGTGGATCAGACTAGTGGATGGGGTTTAGGATACATTACAACTTACTGTGAGCTGTAAAAATGAACTAAACTGCTTCATTAAGGTGGATCAGACCTGTGGACAGGGTTTAGGACACATTATAACTTACTGTGAGCTGTAAAAATGAACTAAACTGCTTCATTAAGGTGGATCAGACCTGTGGACAGGGTTTAGGACACATTATAACTTACTGTGAGCTGTAAAAATGACCTGAAATTCAGCATGGACTGAAATGTACTCAACTGAAGTTCATTTTTACAGCTCACAGCATGGGCGCCATCGCCATTCAGTCTGAAGGGGACCCTTCACATTTCATAATTATTCCTTTGGACACCCCCACCCCCCCACCCGCCCCACACACACACACACATTTAAAATAAAATACTAGTTCACCCAGTGCTGTTGAATCTTGAATCTTGCGAAAGATTCGGTCCCACTTAATCGATAGGAGGACACACATGCCACTGGAAATCTGCTCCGAGTTTTGAGCTGGCTGTCTATGCTCTGACGATTCACTTCACACCCCCAACCTCACCCCCACGTGTAGACCACGCGTCCCTCTCACATTAAAAATGCTTCTGACGCCCCATGGCTCACAGTAAATCATTCTGTGTCCTAAACCAGGTCCACAAGTCCACCTTAATGAAGAGCCGGGTATTGTTTGAAGGGTGTAGAGAAGTTTTGGGTTCGTTTTACTGTAAAAGATTTGGGTGACTATTGACGTTTAGTGTTAGGGATGTTAGGCGCATGGCTTCAGTTCTGAACTGAAGAAGAAAAATTTGATCAACCATATTTCTTAGCCTTTTAGCTTAGTGGCTAGGCTAGCAGTCAAGACTGGGATTCCCAGTGACTGTAAATGTATTTGCACTCCTGTAGTGAGAATATCGATAGCTGAAAATATACTATATAGCACCACCAATATCATTTTTGTACATGTGAATTAGGTTTAATTTCAAAACATATTGCAAATACTGAAGCATTTCAAGCGATAAAAGGGGAACACTGCAAATTTTCAAACATATTCAAATGTATTTTATAAAATCCAGTGAAGGCCGAAAGTGAACATTGTGTATCTGGCCTTGTTTCATCTAAATGTGTAAATAAAGAGCAGATATTTTCAGAAATGGTGAAAATGTGGGGAAGAAAAAAAAAAAGACCAGCAGACAGTGTGTGTGAGTCTCTCTTTCACTAAAGTGTGTGATCAGATGACTTTCAAAGGATCCGATCTGATTATCAGGGACTTCAGAGTTTGAGTCCCAACATCATTAAAGCACAACACCCCCCCCCCCACACACACACACACACACTCACACTGTCTGATAAAGGGCCTGATCACACACTTTACTCTTCACACACACTGATAAAGGGTCTGATCACACACACTCTAACCCTAACCCCCCCTCACACACACACACACTGTCTAAAAAAGGGTCTGATCTACACACACCCTTTCTGATAAACGGTAGAGGGTCTGATCACATATTTTACACTTAACACATGCTGTAAAGCCACTCAGATTTTTTCACCCACTTGTTTCTTTTTCAGTTCAGTTCCAAAACAATCATTTAAACTCAGATAACCTTTAAAGTGAGCAGTTCAGATCCACGTGGAAGTGCCACAAATGGGAGATTGTCTTCATATGGCAAAAGATCTGTTTACATGAAAGTTCCCCAGGGTCTGTGTTGATAGGTGTCATGCTGAGCTTAGTTTAGTGTTTCTTGGTCACAACATATACTAATAAAAACACTTCTGTGATCACTTGCAAATGATCATAAAGAACAAAAATGAACTAATTACTTCTATTTAAGGTCTTAGAAACAACTGGAAAAACACAAGATCTTTTAATCCGGGAGAACTTTCAGGATAGTCTCAGCAAGCAAACAGCAGCAAGCAGCAAGTGTGTAGGACAGCAAACACCAGTTTTGGATTGTTTTATGGTACTTTTATTTTATCACATTACATTTTACTGATACTCTCTTAGTTCTGAAGGTTAATGGGGGTGCTGCTGAATCGTGGAGCAGTGAGTCGGAGATGCATATGTGAGCGAGCGGCCAGACAGAGCGTTAATCTTGCATCCGGACGCTGGGAATGTTTGTTCTGGATAGTGAAAATCCCCTCCCGCCTCACCTGCTGAAAGCAAGGCATTTCTGGACACATTTCTGGCAGGTGACTGAATCCCACCAACTCCCCACACATGTATTTATTTTACCTGAGCCATGGAGGAGCATGGACGGCTGGGGATGATGGACTGGATCTTCAGGAGGTGATGAATTGTCAAAGCAGCACTTCATCATTCCACACCTCAAGAGAACAACCGGTTTCCTCCCTTTCAAATGTGAAACGCCACAAATCTGGAACAGCACAGCTGACCTGAGGGAGTCAACAGAAATACCCAGTTCTTCTCCAGGCTTTATTTACCACTTAAAAAGTTTAAATTCAGAGTCTCTCTTCTTTCATGTAAAATGTAACATTATATTCATAAACATCACAAAATAACCTGCATCACCAAACAATAAAGATTCTCCACAGAAAATAATGAAGAATTCTCTCTTAAAATGTTTCAATTTCCTTCTCTAGGTTTAGAAATTCTAAGTAAAGGATTTATACACCCCACTAATTAGCATCAGGCCTGAATCATCACACATTTAGAGTTTGTGCAAGTGTCTATTTTCTCTAATAGACTTACTTATGCGGTTTATGACACTGTATAATTGTTATCTATAAAGTTAAGGGAAATGGCCAGCGCTTAGGAGTCCACCCTCATCAGTATAATTTTTATGGCATAATTTTTAGCTAACAGAACATACAGGACAACTGGTGATATACAGCAAGAATAACAAATTAAATTTCTATTGTGCAGTTTTAAATATAAATAATATTTAACAACGTAAAAGTACGTTATTACAGAGATGTCATTCGGTGCACTCTACATAAGCATAAAGGTAAGCAATAAAAGTAACCATAATTTTTTTTAGGCAATATAAGATCAAGTGAAGATATAAGATCAGGGCCAGATATCAGTATAAGAAATAAGTTCAATATAAAAGATATGAGATCAGTTCAAATAAGTGAAACAAAGGTAAATAAAGTTAAGGTTTATTGTTATGTCCACCTTTTACACACAGTACATACTGAACAGGGAGTAACACAGGAACACAACCAAACAGGTAAGAAACCCACAAGACCACAAAACAGACGGGACAAAAGAGAGTGCAAGAAAAGAGCAACAAAACAACTGGACAAACACTTAGTACAGTGATATAAAAGAATACGAATCAAAGTATAGGATTTTTGTGCAGATAATGTAAAGTTAAAGTGAATAAGGGAGCTATACAGAAACAGTCTTTATTATAAGTGATGTGAATGTGTTTTTAAAGACTTCTGCAGTAAAACATTTCAAATTTATTTCCTTTAGTCAAAGATACGATAGTTTGACAGAAAATAATATTTTTACACTAACATGGTGATTCAAATACATACACACACACATACACACACACACACACACACACACACACTCACACACCCACACACCCACACACACACACACACACACACACACACACACACACACACACACACACACACACACACAC
>JBBJLR010084963.1:0-27061 GCA_037577145.1 Brachypetersius gabonensis | reverse complement strand
GTCTGGATCGATGAGGATGGGCATGACCATTGCACCAAATGAAGCAGAGCCTGGAAGCTCAGATCTTGGAGAGCCTTCGGAAACTTCAGATGAAAATTTCAAATTATAATCTTCTTCAGTTGCATTGCGCACACAATTTTTTAAAAAGAAAATGAATCAAATGTTTATCACTTAAGTCAATTTGTCATGCAATTGAATATTAATGCAGTTGTTGTTTTCTTCACAAAAAATAAATAACATATTATTCAATATATCTTTGTTTTGCTGTACTTCTTACTTTATTAGTATGCTAATCCTGCTAATCCTTCACATAAGTAAAATAACACAACCAAGACTATAGTTTTTGCTGAGGCTTAATTCACGCCGTCTGATTAACCTTCTTAAGATACCTTCTTAAGCTCAAGAGGTATGTGCGGCTTTATTCATAGAAGATGGTATGGATGATGACATTGTAAAAAATGCTATTTTAAGGGCTTATGAACTAGTGCCAGAGGCGTACCGACAGAAGTTTAGAGAACTTAGGAAGGTAACTTCACAGACTTATGTGGAGTTTGTTCGAGACAAGAGCACATTGTTTGATAAGTGGATCACTGCGAGTGATGTTGTAGATTTTTGTTCACTCCGGGAGCTTATCTTGCTGGAAGAATTTAAGAGATGTTTGCCCGAACGCTTAGTAACTTATTTGAATGAACAAAAAGTCACTTCTGTTACTAAAGTGGCAGTACTATCTGAAGAGTACGCGTTGACTCATAAACCAACGTTTTCTAGTACCATGTATGATTAATCTGTGGTACAGAAGACTGTTAATGTTAACTATGAAGGATCGACATAGTTTCTACTGTCATAAAGTGGGTCATTTGATAGCAGATTGTGCTAAATTAAAAGCAAAGAGTAATTCTCAGCGCTCCAGACAGTCTAAGACTGTTGGAATTAGCTTAGTGAATTCAATGTCTCCTCGTTTTGGCACAAAAGACTCCCAGACAGCAGAACCTGTGTTTCAACCGTTTATTTTGAGTGGGACTGTTTCTTTGCCTGGTGGGGAAAGCAAACATGTTAAGGTGTTGTGTGATACGGGGGCTGCGTCGACCCTAATACTTGAAAATGTTTTGCCTTTCTCTGAGAGCCCTTTTTGTCATATCCATGTATACGCTCAAAGTCTTGAGATCACTGTAGTAAAGATACCGGTACACCAAATACAATTGGAAATAGAACTTGTGTCGAGTTTAGTGTGTGGGAAAACCAAATCAAGTGATTCCTCCCGCTCCCTTACAGCCCGTTCCTGCTATTGGGGAGCCGTTTGAAAATATAATAGTGGATTGTGTGGGTCCATTACCGAAAACCAGATGTGGTAATCAGTTCCTTTAGTACTATTTGCGGTGCACGAAGTTGTCCAGGAGTCATTAGGATTTAGTCCAGCTGAATTGGTCTTCGGACATACACTTCGGGGACTGTTAAAGATGCAAAAGGAACAATTTCTGGAACGTAGTGCTCCTACTCCTAAGAAAAACATACTGAAGTATGTAAGGAAATTTAAGCAACGCTTAACTAAAGCGTGGGAATGTGTTAAAGAGACGTTAATTTCCTCACAGGTAGCGATGAAAAAATGTTTTGACCTTAAGGCGGTGGTGCACACATTTCAGCCAGGGGATCGAGTTTTAGCTCTGTTGCCAGTTCAGGGTTCAGCTTTGTCTGCACGTTTCTCCAGTCCTTATCAGGTCGAAAGAAAGCTGAAAGAAACGACATATATAATTTGTACACCAGACAGGAGACGAAAACAGCGAGCGTGTCATGTAAACAAGTTGAAGTTTTATCATGAACCACGCCCATCAGGTAGTGCTCAGTCTACACTAGGGCCCAGTGAGACTGTTTCTAACCCGGTGGCGGCTGTTACACTTCTGCCACCTCCTTGTCCTGAAGACGAATTGGTAGTTGATCCGTGTTTGCCGACAGCCCGTTTGAATAACTCGGAGATGTTAGTTCAATTGCCTACCCTGATATCGCATTTGTCAGAAAACCAAAAGGGAGACATATGTAAGATGATAAATTCATACCCTACATTGTTTAGTGATGTACCTACCCAAACTTCTGTTTTGCAGCATGACATAGATGTTGAAAATGCTAAGTCAATAAAACAACATGCTTATAGAGCGAATCCTACAAGGCGGAAGATTTTGTCCGAGGAGGTCGACTATCTTGTAGAAAACGGTTTTGCGTCCTTTTTAGTCCTTGGAGTTCCCCATGCATATTGGTGCCTAAACCTGATGGTACCTCATGTTTTTGCACTAATTTTCGTAGAGTAAATTCTGTCACCATTCCAGATTCCTACCCTATACTTTGAGTAGATGACTGCGTCGATAGAATACGGGCTGCCAAATTTGTGAGTAAGTTAGACATGTTAAAAGGATATTGGCAAATTCCTTTAACTGCTTGCGCTTCGGATATTTCAGCTTTTGTTACGCCAGATAGTTTTGCTCAATATACAATTATGTAACAATGTAGACAAAGGTTTTGTAAATATACCTCCCTTTGGTTCACGATTGGTCTTTTGGGAGTCCACCACTAAACACATTTCATTTTATTAACCCGTCATGCCATCTAGACGTAACATGCAACAACAGAGTTTCCCAAAGCAAGGATATTGAGCTACACCTCAGGAGGTTAATGTCAAGTTATGGTGAATTGTGTCAACAAGAGCAAATGAAAATGATGACTCTCATAATGCCATGAATTCACCTGTCTGTACTGCTGACCGTACAGACTGGGGATGGGGGATGATACATCTGAAATTAGCCTCAGTAACATTAGCAGACAGATTGACCAGGGACTGAAAGAAAAGTATACAGAGGATGAGATCATTCGAGCAGTGTTTCACATTAAAAAACTGGTCACTTTAAGGACATGCTTGCTAGTAAAGCTGACATGCCCATTACAGAGCTAAAGAGTTTTTTACAATCATATTTAGGAGAGAAATATTGCACTGAACTCAAGAATGCTAAGCAGCAAAATTATGAAACACCACAGAAGTTTTTATACAGAATAATGGGACTCAAATTAAAGGTGATATTCACATATAGACAGATAGACTTAGATATCCAATATGAAGCATATTCAGCACAGAATGTATTTCTATATACAGTCTGTCAAGGTTTGAGAGAGAAGCATGACGACCTCAGGCGGAAGTTGAAACCACTCCTCTCCAACTCCATGGTTAGTGATGAAACCCTTCTCCGGCAAGTCACTAAGATAACAAGTGAAGAGCATGAAAGAAAATAACGTCTGGGGCACAGTGCTCACCCAAAACCTACCCATGTACAAAGTACTGAAGTGAACACCAGTGAGGTAAATAAAGAGATGTGTAACAGAGACACAGCTGGTAAAGATGAGCTCATCCACTGATTGAGCATTCAAATACAGACCTCAAGCAGGCAGTTCTCTGCAGACAATTGCAGCAGCACAAACAAAGCCCTCAACACCGGATTCTCAACTGCAGAGCTTGCGCTGATGTACCCACAAACCAGATAGGCATTTGAGGAACGAAAAACCCTTTGGCAGTCCTAACTGTCTCTCCGACTGCAATCACTGCTTTGTTTGCGGAGAAGAAGGGTACTGTGTTGTGGGATGTTCAAGAAGACCTGGGAAACGCACAGCGGTCACTGCAGAGGGACACCCAGTGACAGATAGCAGCATTCAGTCCCACCCAGGCATAAGAAAGCCTTTGCTAGGACCATGCAAGCATCCCACTTATTGATAACAAGTCACAGCGGTGCGCAAAGCTCATTGGTTGACATAATTAATCTACATGACAAACAGCAAGAACAAGTGAAACAAAGGCTTTTTGAGGAATCAAATGCATCCGCTCTAAATGAGGTTGTATCCCAAGTCTCCAGATGGACATAACACTGAAGAATGACATCCTCGTTCAGCACGCCCATGTTGTGGTCCCCAGGCCTCTTTATTAAAAAGTACATCTAGGACCTGTCAGTCAAAAAGTGGATTGTAAAATTAAAGTCTCCATATTCAGCCCCAATAATTAGTGAACACATGAAGGGCAGGATCTCAAGGCTGTGTATTGATTTCAGTCTCCTAAACAAAAAGACTGTCCCTGACAAACACCCACTTCCCCTGCCTTCATTACTCCTTGGGGCCTGTATGAGTGTGTTCACATTCCGTTTGGACTTTACAATGCACCAGACACATTCCAGAGAAGCATGGATGAGATGCTTAACTCTCTGCATGATGATTCCTGCATTCTATACTTAGATGATGTTCTGTGCTATGCTAAGACAGTTGAAAATCATGTGGCAGTAAAGAAACATGTCCTAAGAGCCCTCCAGCACCACATTGTAAAACTCAGACCAACTAAATGCGAGCTATTTAAGAGAGAGAGGTTTGTTATGTAGGATGGTTGGTGTCTGCTGAGGGAGTCTGGATTGATCTCAAGGATCTGGACGCAATCCAGGCATTAAAAGTTAAAGTTCCTGGCACTGTGGGAGAAGTGCGAAAGCTGCTTTCTCAGCTATTACCATACATACATCCAGGAGTTCTCTTAAATTGCTGATTAAGGACTACTACTACAATGACACAACCCCTCAGACAGAGAGGGAAAGGGGGGGGGGGGGCAGGCAACTCTCCTTTAGGACCCCAGTACAGAGGATGGAAAAACATCAGAGGGCCCTAGACCAGTTAATGCATATGCTGTCAAATCCACCAGTGTTGGGTTACCCTGACTTCAACCTACTAGTTGTTCTACACACTAACACCTTGGAAAATGGACTTGGTGCTGTCCTCTACCAATGCCAGACAGGGAAGCCCAGGGTCATTGCCTATGGCTCAAGGCAATGCAGAGTAAAATTACAACTTATACTCATGCAAACTCAAGTTCTTGGCACTGAAGTGGGCAACATGTGAGAAGTTTCGAGATTACCTCTTCTATGCCCCTCACTTTACCATGTACACCAATAATAATCTGTTGACCTATGTGATGAGCCCTGCTAAGCTTAATGCAGTTGGACACCGATGGGTTGGTGAGCTTGCTGACGTCCGGTTTGAGGTGCAATATCGCCCAGGCAAAGTGAATGCTGACACCTTGTCCCGACTGCCACTTGACATGGACAGTTATGTTGCTGCATGCACTTAGGGGTTGTCCAGAGACACCACTGTAACAACATGGGAGGGCAACAGAGCGACCAAGCAGCAGAATGTTGCTTATGTTGCTGTCTTAATTTGTCACAAGACGACTCAAATACACAATTACTCCCAGTAATGAAACACGATAAGCTCATGAAAGCACAGAGAGATGACCCTGTCATCAGTAAAGTCATTGGAATGAAAGAGACCAACAAGTGACATGAAAAGGGGTGCTAGTGGTCTTATAAGAAAGCTAATGCACAAGTGGGGAAAACTCCACCTTAAAGATGGGCTACTTTACAGAAAAAAAGCCAGAGAGATGCTTGTCTTACCTGACCGGTATTGAGCCATGGTCCTCAAGTATCTCCATGATGATATGGGGGCTGAAAGGGTATTGAACCTTGTTAGAGATTTTATTGGCCATACATGAAGCGGGACATTGAGGTCTGTGTAGCAACAGAAAAATGTCAGAGCACCCATGGGGTCTATTCCCACCAACTCTATTCTTGAGCTTGCGTCTATTGTTTTCACAAGCATATGCTACAAAGAACAAGTCTGGCAAAATAGCTGCAGGAAAGCTTTTCGATGATTCAATTTCACGATTTGGCTACCCATGGAAATTACATCATGACCAGGGAAGAGAATTAAAAAATGAAGTCTTTAAAACTTTCGAGCAGGCCACTCCAGAACGACCCATACCACCCTAAAGGGAACCCTGCAAAGAGAGTATAACTGTGCCAGACATGAACGTCTGCCAGTGGACCTGATTTTCACTGGCAGACGCCTACAGAAACAACCTGCCCAAGAGGATATGCAGAGAAGTGGGCTTCTAGAATTAAAAAAGCCAATAGATACGTGTCCAAGAACAGTCAGCAGTTCAGTTCCTGCGAGGTACTATGACCATCATGCAGTGGCTCCTTAGAAGATGATGGACCACGCTATTGGATAAGGATACCTGAAAGACGAGAATCTGCAAGCACGCAGCCTGCACGTGTCTCAGGGGAGACCCAATTAAAGGATGATCACCCATACAGTCCCAAACCTTCTGCCTAGATCTGATAAGGAAAACAAGCTAAATGTACATAACCATGAAAGACAAAGAATCCCACCAGATGTCCAGTGTAGAAAAACATATAGGGAAAACAAGGCAAACGAGGTGCAATCACCTGATGAAATTTCACTTCCTGAAAATGATCCTGAAAGTGAGATACAGGAAGAAGTAAGGTTGGCGTCCCCATTGACAGTCAGTGTACAACCTCTTGATGATCCACTTATAAAAAGGATCCCCATGTGTGGAGGTCCATCTTTTATTTAAAGTTATTTTTTCAATTTTCCTTTTGATGTGCTGTCACTGTTAAAATAAACCTACCATTAAAATGATACTGTTCTGAGACTTTTCATTTCTTTGTCATTGGACAAACTTACAAAATCCACGAGGGGTCAAATAATTATTTCCTACACTGTATATATATAGTGGACATATAAGTAAATATCAGAACACTGTAGATACACACACACACACACACACACACACGCACACACACACACACACACAGGTACATAATGGAGAGGGAGGCATTGAAAATATTAGTAGAAATGCACCAGAAAAAAATTTGCCAGTAGTAATAGTTCCACCCAAAAAATTACACATGGCTGCTACACTTCAAAAGACCTGAGCCTCCGAAACAGGTACAGCCTGCTCTGCCCTTTTTTGTAGAGAGCATTTGGGTTGTGAGTCTAGTCGAGTTTATTGGTCAGGTACTTGAAGCTCTGGACAGTCACAATGTCTAGACCTTGGATGTTACAGTGGAGGATGTTTGTGTCTGTGGAAGTCTATCACCAGCTAATTGATTTTTCCAGTGTTGATCTGGAGGTAGTTATGCTGGCACGAGGCACCAGACCAAAGTTGAGCAAGGGGGCCAAAGTTGAGCAAGGATGTCAGAGCCACCAGCCTGTAGCTGTTGAGGTCCTTGGGATGTGGTGTCTTCGGAAGTGGTACCTCACAAGAGGTTTTCTAGAGCTGTGGTTCTCATCCCAGTTAGGCTCAGGTTGAAGATGACAGTTGATTTGCGCAGGACCTGACAACCCTTGACCTGATGCCATCTGGACCTGCTACCTTCCTGGCTTTGATCCTCCTCAGTTCCCTCCTAAACGTGTGGTGGATGTGTACTGGATGCTGTGGTTGGGGGTGGGGAACAGTGGGCAGGCTGTGTGTAGGAGGTGTGAAGTGACTGAGGTGTCTGAGGTTGAACAGGGTTGGGTGAGGTGTCTGCAGTAGATGTTGAAGACTGCATCCAGGATGAATCAAACCTGTTGAACAAGTGATTCAGTACATTGGCTAACCTCACTTCCCCCACGGGCAGAGGGTTTTGTTTTTTTGTGGCCCAAGACAGTTCTGAAGCCTCTCCAGGCTTCACTAACAATGTTTTTTCCAACCTGCATGCAGCTGTCCTTCCCATCCCTAATCAGTCCTTTCAGCTCTCTTTGCACCCATTTCAGTTCCTCCTTGTCTCCTGATTTGAAGGCCCTCCTCTTCTGCTTGAGGGTGGCTTTTATTTCTGGAATAATGCAAGGTTTGTTATTGGAGAACATACCTGGTGGGTATGGTTGTCCACACAGAAATTAAAGTAGTCCATAATGATGACAAGGTTGTCAATGTCCTCCCTGTGGTCATCACAAACCACCCACACAGGAGATAAAAAATGTCCTTAAGAGCCTACTTGCAATCCTCCGACCATCTCTGCACTGTGCGGGGGACTAGTGACTCCCTGCGCACTAAGGGCTCATACGCAGGGACAAGGTGCACCAGGTAGTGATCTGATCTCCCCAGGGAAGGGAGAGGTGATGAACTGTCTGTTTTTTGTGTTAGCCTACAGTAAGTTAAGTGTTTTATAGTCTCTGGTGGGGCATGTCACATACATGTTATAGCACCACTGCAGGGTGCAGTGCTAACAGCTGATCTCGAGTGTAAACAAAGGAGCCACCTGCTGGGTCACCATGGGTGAAAAACTTGCCACAGCTCCTTGCCGGTAACTCTGAACATCCTGACACCCAAGCTGCCTGATTCCAATGTGGACTGGTAGGATGTACAGCTGGTTTGTAATTTTCTACCAACCTGACAATGGGTTTGCTCCAATACTCTGCTGCAGTGTTAATCAAGAAACTCTGTCAACAATAAGATCCACCTCTCATCACCCTGAACGTAACACTGGTCAGGTTGTTGACCATAGTGTGCTAGCTAGCCTATCCCTGTTGGTCAGTTGGCCAACACCCCATCAAACTCCAATATTACTGCTGTCAACTTCAGTTTATGAAACTTTCAGTTTATGAAAACCAAAGGTTGACAAATTGAGAGACTTTAGAGAGAAACTAAATTACACACAAAGACATTACAAGGACTGTATAACTCAAGTCAAATGCAATTATTTGTCTGGTTTAATCTGCTCTAATGAAGGTAATACATAGTCACTGTTCTCATTGTACAACTCCTGGACTCTCTACCACCTCACCTGCACTCATCTGCCTTCTGTAACTCTCATGTCATGGCAAAATCCAGACAATTCATCTGCATCTCGGTTCACTATCCATCTCTAGTATTTAATTTGAACTTCCTCCTCCCCACTAACTTAAAAATTTCAGATCTTATCTGTAGGTCCAAATGCTCCACCTGCTAGTTGGATCCCCTCCCTACAGCTCTTGTTCAAGCATGTCTCCCTTCTCTAGCTCCTCTTATCTCCGCTATCATGCATTCCTTCCACACCACTGGAACTGTGCCAACGTCCTTCAAAACTGCTGCAATTACCCCAATCCTAAAAAAACCCCTGGTGCTGATACTACAAATTTCAATAATTTACACGCCATTTATAATCCCCCCTTTTCTCCAAAATACTTGAAGAAATATTCAACACCACTCCCACTTATCTCATGTCAACCTGTAAGAACAGTTCCACTGTTTTTCACCCACTTCACAGAAACTGCTCTCACAAAAATCACTAACTTCTCATAGCAGCCGATTCTGGTTTACTCTATTCTCATCCTCCTCGTCTTGAGTGCCGTTTTCGATACCATTTGTCACAACACCCTGCAAAATAGATTATCCGCCATTGTTTTTATTCATACCCCCCTTGACTAGTTAAGGTCCTTTCTTTCTTGCTGCACTTATTCAGCTTAAATCTCAGCCTTATCCTGTTACTTAAGGTGTATCACAGGGCTCTGTTCTTGGGCCCCTCCTCTTCATCATTTATCTGCTTCCCCTGGTAATATTTTCTGTTAATTCAACATCAGTTTTCACTGTTAGCAGATGACACCCAGCTCTACTTTACCAGTAAACCCAATCTCCCACCTTCCTCCCTTACTGATTGCTTTACAAAATTAAAAACCTGTTTTTTGTCAAATTTCCTTAAACTGTGATAGAACAGAAATTCTCCTTATTGGTACCAAATCGGCATTATCCAAAACTGACAGTATCCCTATTGATGTTGATAATTGCTCCATTTCCCGCTCTCCAGAGTTTGGGAGTCTGGTTGTCATCCTTGACAGAACTCTTTCTTTTCATTCCCATATCAATAACATTACCCGGTCTGCATATTTTCATCTTCATAATATCAACCATCTCTGTCCCTCTCTTACTCCTCATACTGCTGCCAACCTCGTTCACAGTCTTGTCACTTCTCGTTTGGATTATTGAAACTCCCTGCATTTTTTTCCCTGCTTTTTTTTTAAAACTCTCCACAAGCTTCAGTTGGTTCCAGAACACCTTCTATTCATCATATAACTCCCATTTTGCAGCAGGTCCACTGGCTCCTGGTTAAGTTTAACTTTGAATTCATGTTGAATTGTCTGATCTCCTTCATATTGCCACTCCCTCTTTTACTCTCCCTCTTGTACCCTGAGATCATTCTCTTCTATATATTTGACTGTCCCTTCTGCCCATCGTACTGCTATGGGGAGCAGAGCTTTCAGCCGGAACTCACTACAACCTGAGCTCAGAAACATCAATTCGTTTTCACTCTTTAAATCCGCACTCAAAACTGTTCAAGTGTGCTTTCTCTCTATGATTCATTTGCACTGTCAACATTTTCTAAAATTAAATATACTTTTCAATCATACTGGTTATTATGATTTTATTGTCTGTTGCACTTGTTTTATTGCACTGTGTCCTTTTATGCTAGAAAGGCACCTATAAATAAAATGTATTGTTAATATTATTACATTTAAACATCATTTCTTTATTGAATTTTTATATTTAATGAACTCATAAAGACAGACAACCAAAAAAAAATACAATATAACTAATTCTACATTACATTAATTTGAAGGTTTGATCCAGTTTTGACAAAACATATATTTGTGCTGATATGATGGTCGCAAAGTGCCTTATGGAAATGTATTTCTGTATAATTACGCAAAAGACACATTTTATTAAATGCACCAAAACACCCTCTGAAAACCTACATACTCATATTATCTGGTTTATTGTCCTCAGAGTACGCTTCTTTTTAATGAAGTTAGGCTTCTTTTTAAAATTAATCATACTAGAAAACTTTATGTGAACAAGTATCCCAGTGTCACTGAAAGAAATGAAGCAGATACATTATCTAATGCTAAGCTTATCAGTGCTACCATGTCCATTACTGAGAAGATAATCAGTTCCATTGTCCCTCCAAAGAGCTTAGTAACGCTGAGATATACAGCTGGCTCAGCTCACTGATGTCTACTCATGCTTAACAGGAACATCAAGGTTTGCAAAGATCCCTTTGGTTGAGCTTATTTTGGAGCACATTCAATAATGCCTTCATTATGATTTGAGTTTAATTTGTTGAGATTTTCACAATTAACTTGTAAGTTTATTGGTTACCTAGTTTTGGGAATGTACAATATCAGGCAAATTTGTCCATACCTGACTCAGTTTGTCGCTCAGCTACTGGTATAAGCCACAGTGATCTCTCACCTCAGTTATTGCATTGTCCTCCTAGTGTGTCTTGCAGCTTGCACATAAGACCCTCACAGCTGGTTCAAAACATAGCAGCTCGGCTAGTCTTCAACCAACTCAAAAGGCTGATTGACCTACACTGGCTACCCATGGCTGGCTGAAACAAGTTAAAGTCACTTACTTATGCCTACAGAGTGACATTTGGTTTTGCACCTAGCTACCTCAATCCTGTCATTCGGGCATATAAAATTAGATAACATAAGATAAGTTAAACCTTTATTAGTCCCACAAAGTGGGAAACTTGTATTGCTTCAGCAGAAAGTGGACAGTACCAAGGTAACAGCAGCAAAATCAAAAACAGAATTTAAACTATACCACACAAAAGTACAGCATAAAAAGTATAGTCTGAAGTATCTAAAATGTAAATATGGGCATGTGTGTGTTGAAAAAAAATAATTATATACACACATGAGGTGGAGCCTCTCTTGTTTTATAAAGAGATCCAACACTCACCCCATAATGACCTATTTTCTGTTTCAGAGACCAGTCGTCACACACAAAGTAATATTTTAGGTCATAAACAAGGTAATTTCTAAATTCTAATTAGTGTAATTAGTTAAACATTTGTTTCACGAGATTCTCTATGCATTCAACTTCTAATTCTTAAATCTTTCAACTCTACTTGTATTTAGTATTTCTTGCACCTTAAATTAAATATACTGATTGAAAAAAAGGTATTTTTGTATGTGGAGCATACCAGATCATTACAATATAACACTATGTATAGTGACATGACATTTTATGTAAAATTATACTATGCTGGGCTATAACTGTGGCACTTTAAATAGAAAACTAAATCACTCAGTTAATTTCAGGTAATTTTCAGATAAACTGAGAAAAGATGTAGAATTTCCATTCTGGCAACGTCAATATAGGAAACAGATTAGGACTTTTCCAGTGCACCTGCTGCTGGAAGCACTATAGCCAATGCGACAGGAAAGAGGCTGAAGATTTTCTACCACAAAAAAGAAATCAAGCTTGAAGATCTGCTGGCAAAAGAAGGTTCGAAGACCACCAAGAAGTTCATCAAACCTAATGAAGAGATGAGCAGCATCGACCTGCCACCAAAGGAGCACCTTGCAGGTCCCAGTGTGGAGGATTTTTATTACGGATCCAGGAGACAGTGAGGTTTATGCTGAGACCATCGCTCTGAATTTTCCAGTCCCCTTCAGTGCATGCTACATCGTGACGGCCAAGAACGAGATCAAGTTCCGAAAGAGTGATGGAGGGGTCTGGATCGATGAGGATGGGCATGACCATTGCACCAAATGAGGCAGAGCCTGGAAGCTCAGATCTTGGAGAGCCAAGAGACAGATTGTCTTTACTCTCTTGGAAATTTCAGATCAAAATTTCAAATTATAATCCTCTCCAGTATCACTTAAGTCAATATGTCATGCGACTAAATATTAATGTTGCTGTTGTTTACTTCACAAAAACTGAATAAAATAGTATTTAATGCATCTTTGTTTTGCTATACTTATTACTCTATTAGTATGCTAATCCTGTCATCATTACTAAAATAACACCACAGTGGCTATAGCTTTTTGTTACGACTCCATTCAAGCAGTCTGATTAACCTTCTTAAGATACTACAACTACATTATCCAGAGTTCTTTCGTGAATGCATTGAAGTGCTGCTGAAAAACATTACTGCCAGACTGTGTTTCAGCAACTGCATCTGACTCTGTTCTGTGCTTCTATACAGTGTGTAGCCTGCAGGAAAGCTGCATGAGGTCCTGGTTTAACATCCAATATAACACTTTTTGACAGAATAAAGTGTTAATTTTTTTTTAGATAATCTCAAATTGAGCCACACATACATTTGAACGCTGAATTTCTTATACCAAAGAAAACGCATGTGCATTACATGCTTTATAAAGTGATCCAATACTCATTCCAGAATAACATATTTTCTGTTTCAGAGACCAGTCATTACAGGGGAACACACAAAGTAATATTTTACGCCATAAACAAGATAATTTCCAAATTCTTCTGAGCAAAATCAGTTCAAAATTAGTTTCACGAAGTTCCTCATGCATTCAACTTTTAATTCTTAAATCTTCTAAGTCTAAGCATATACCAAAGCTGTACAATATAACAGTATCTGTAGTACATTTTTACAATCAATTTTTATCTCAAACTAACAGTTTGCACTTTAATGAGAGAAATATAGAATTATTTGATCACTCATTACATTTTCCACAAAAAAGAAATCAAGCTTGAAGACCACCAAGAGGTTCATCAAACCTAATGAAGAGATAAGCTTTATCGACCTGCTACTAAAGGAGTGCCTTGCAAGTCCCAGCGTGGAGGAAGGCTATGACAGCGTTCTTATGCAGCAGGAGGGCCACGTAAAAGCTGCAAAAGGCCCTTGTTTAACATCAAATATGACATATGCTAATATAAGAAGGCTAGATACACACAAACTCACACTCCTACAGGTACACCATGACAATTGTTGTAGAGTCTGACAGCAGTTGGAAGGAAAGACCTGCAGAATCCATCTAACATTGTGGGTGCAGCAGCCTGCCACTTAAGGAGCTGCTCAGTTCTGTTAGAGTCTCCTGCATGGGGTGGGAGATGTTATCCAACAGGGATGACAGCTTAGCCACAATTCTCTTGTCATTCACCACCTCCACTGGGTCCAGAGGGCATCTTAGAACAGAGCTGGCCCTCTGCATCAGTCTGTTCAGTCTCTTTCTGTCCCCAGCAGAGATGCTGCTGCCCCATCAGACCACAACGCAAAAGATAGTCCATGGATCTTGCAGTGGAAGATGTTTGTGCCTGTGGAAGTCTACCACCAGCTCTTTGTTTTTTCCAGTGTTGATCTGTAGGTGGTTCTGTTGGCACCAATCCAAAAAATCCTTGTCGTCCCCACCAGTGATGAGGCTGACTATTGCAGAGTCATCACAGAACAACCCGAATAAACCTCTTTGAAGTAGCAGTACATTCTGGGAGCACACCCTCCTACCCCAACTCCATTACAATATGTGCCATTGTGTTGTGGTACCTTCCAGCAAGTTTTCAGCATTAAGAGCAGAAATAGAGCGGGGCTTTTGTGGAGAATTAACTCTTTCATGTCACTAGCTGTGCGCTTGTGTGAAAATAAAACTTGGAGGTTCTCTCCAGTGAGTTCACATCTCTCGTGTCATCTCCTTTCCTTGGCTTTGACAAACAAAAATCTAAATCATCACATTTGGTGTCAGAAGTGGGATCTTGGAGTGAGAGACACTTCAAGGGAGAACAGCTCATTCGGCAGCTAGAAGGAGCGAGGCCGAAGGAAAACGTCTTAAGAGAAGCAGAGCTGCAGAGGGCGGCGGAATGCTTTCTGGCTGGCTGAAGCATGGCCAGGCCAACATCGAGGCGGAAGAGTGTTTTCTGTCCGCCAGCAGGAGAAGATGGTTCCCCCCTTTCCGGCAGTGGCTGATGACGTGATTGAGTGGTGACACCGCGCTGAGCAGCCGAATTCTTTCCTCATCCAGGTACGACTGACTGCTGCGTTTAATGGCTGGACCTCAGCAGAGACAGCGGTTCGGGTCCAGCAGGCAGCCTACGAGGTGAGTGTGGAGGATGAGAGAGTGTATAGTGTTGGAGTTGCCGAGATGGGAGCGGTGCGTTCGGAGTAGATGGTGTTGTTTTTGCTGTGGTGAGCTGTTCCACATTGCATGCTACTGCCCAGCTTCTACGCCAGTGGACTTCGTACCCTAGCAGCAGGTAAACTAAGGTGGTGCTACGAGAAGGGGAACTGTCGCCTGCCTCGGTTCTTTCTTTCCCGCATGTTGGATTAAGTGAGAGCTTTGGGACAAAGTGGACTATATGTGGATTGTACACTGAACGGGGTTTCGTGCCATGCATTGGTGGATACCGGGTCCACTGTTTCGCTAATTCGTGGGAGATTACTGCTTGGCGCGGGCTCTGTGTGTGTTTCTGACCAAGGGACATCCGAGCGTAGGATTACTAGAATCATGGGACAGTGGCCATGTTGGGCTGTAAAACAGTGCACGTAACCATAGACACTATGGCATTATTTTTTGAGGAATACAAGACAGCTGCATAGTGGGGCTGGATCTGTCGTGGCACTTGGGGGCAATTGTGGACATTATCGGGGCGGGCGTATGGATTGGGAATCAGTCCAAGCGACTACCGCGGCGCAGAACAGAACTTTTGTCTTGTGGAGACAGAAACTGCGTCAGCTTTTAGATAGTTTTATAGAGATTTTTGCAGCTTATGAGAGAGACTATATGCATACCAACCTGGTTCAGCATATCGTAGACACTGGGGATGCTCAACCTGTTCGGTTGTATCCGCCTTGGTTGCCACTAGCCAAGTGTGCTCCAGCAGAGCAAAAGATACAGAAAATGCTGGAGACAGGGGTGATTGAACCGTCTGACAGCCCCAGTGGTCCTGGATGATTCATGCCGGTTTTGCATGGGTTACTGGTGGCTTAACCCAGTGACGCGGGAGAACTTGTATCTGCTTCCTTGTATTGATGAGGCTTTGGATTGTGTGGCCGGCTCTTTCAGGTTCAACTTGCTGGATCTCTGAAATGGCTACCGGCAGGTGGAATCAGCCCCAGAGGCCCAGGCGAAGACAGCGTTCAGTATTGGACAGGGCCTATGGTAATTCTGGATTATGGCATTCTGTTTATGCAATGCACCAGCCATGTTTGAGTGGCTCATGGAAAGGGTGCTCAGAAATATTCCACGCTCACGCTGTGTGGTTTACCTCAATCTCTTAGTACATGCTAGAGACTTTGAGACTGACATGTGTTTGTGGTGATGCAAAGCTGCGCCTGCACCTGAACAAATGCCATCTGTTCCGCTGTGAATCTGCGTTTCCGGGGCATATGATTAGCGAGAAAGGAGTAGCCACTGACCCAGCAAAGGTCGCCACGGTAAGGGACTGGCCTGTGTTTGTCCTTCAGCTCCAGAGTTTTTTGGGTTTGGCATCATACTACTGGAGCTTTGTAAAAGATTTTGCCACTATTGCGAGCCCGTTACACTGGCTCACACAGAAAGGGCGAGCGTTTTCATGGGACAGTGATTGCGAGCACATGTTTGTTTCGCTGAACACCACATTAAACGGTCCTCAGCACCTGTGCTGGCTTACCCAGACATCCAGCGGACTTTTGTGTTGGATACCGATGCGAGAGAGGAGGGGGGCAAGTCATTGCCTCTTTTAGCTGTTCTCTTTCTCGTTCAGAGAGGAATTATTGCGTGGCATGCCGTAAGCTCCTGGTTGTGGTGGCGGCGCTTAAACACTTTCACCCTTATGTGTATGGACAGAAGTTCCATCTGCATACCGATCATGCATCGCAGGCGTGGCTGATGAACTTCAAGGAGAATGAGGGCCAGCTACCTCACTGGTTGGAGATCCTCCAGACCTTTGACTTTTAGATTAAGCACCGCACCGGATGGCTGCCAGCGTCCGTGCATGAAGGGTGATTGTAAATACTGTGAGAGGACGGTGCTGCTGCCAATGCAGGAATACAACATGCAGCAGTGCGCACGGAGAGTTTTGGAGAGCTGAGTGTGCAGCAGTTGAGGATTGAACAGGTAACCAGAGTTGGATTTTTGGATTTTACAGGCTGGACAGCATCCGGGTTGGGCGGATATCTCTGATACTGACCAGGAACTAAAGATGCTAGTTTCCCAGTGGAGTAACCTTGTCATCAGTCACTGGACACGGGTGGATAACCAGAAGACGACGCTCCAGCTGGTTGTTCCTGTGTCCCTGCGGACAGTGGTGCTCACTTTGATCCATGGTGCCGCCAGTGCAGGGCACTATGGTACTGCAAAGATGTTGAACCACATGCATGCCTAGTTTTACTGGCCTGGCTGCCACACGGATGTGACTGTTTGTTCACTGGTGCGACATATGCACCACGCAGAAAGAACCGTTGCAGTGTTCCAGTGCACCCTTGCAGGATTATCAGGTGGGGCCTCCTATGGAGTGGGTTGCTGTGGACGTGTTGGAAAAAATCATTATGTAATGGTGGCTATGCACTACTTTACTAAGTGGCCAGAGGCATTCGCAGTGCCTGATCAGAGTGCTTTCACTACGGCTGGCGTCCTGGTGGATGAGATGTTTTCACCATTTCAGAGTTCATGAAGAGCTGCACAGCGACCAGGGCCGGAACTTCAAGGTGGAGGTATTCGGAGAGGTCTGTGCCCGTTTGGGGTGCAAAAGACCTGATCTACACCTCTTCACCCACAGAGTGGCGGTCTGGTGGAGCGGTTCAACCAGACTCTTGCCACGCAGCTCGCCATGATGACTAGCCAACACCAGAAGGACTGGAACCGCACAGTGGTTGTGTGTGGCACAATAAAATAAAAGGCACAATAAAAGGCAATAGAACTCTTGTGTGAGCACAGATGTGAGCAGTCATATAACCATTTTTACAGTCCACTGTTTGAGTGAAAGGTTTTGAATAATCAGGTAAGCCTAAAACAGAGGATCCCACCAGAAGTTGCTTAATTTTTACAAAGGCAATATCTGCTTCTGGGGTCCACTGCACTTTTTCAACAGCCATCGTGGGCTGAGAATAAACCCTATCAAGCAGTGGAGCAGAAATTTCAGGGTAATGTTGGATCCAAGCACGGCAGACATTACTTGTCTTTTTGTTTTTGGTTTGGACGACTGTAATATCGCCCTAACCATTCTTTTGCATCTTCTAGACCATATTTAACATTCTTTTCCACATCAGTTCCTGCCTTTTAACCAGCTTCTGGCATACCATTTAACCAGCTTTCGACACACTGTATCTCCCAAATAACCGTTAGGCCCAAATTTCTTTTTCCACATTTTCAGATACTTAACACTCCCTTTATTGTGCATATACTTCTCATCTCAGTTCCATTGCGGTTACACATTTTATATATTTATTTTATCAATTATTATTTATCTTTGTTTATTTTTATTTATTTATGAAAAAAGTAACCCTAAATAACCCTGTAGTCTACTCCTCTAGTCTACCTTATGTCACGTCTCCCCTTCGCCAGAGCAGATGCATTTACAGACTTCCACTTTATTTTAAACTCAGATAAAATAAAAGGCACGAGGGCCCACAAAACCAAAGCTCTGAAACTGTACTCAAAATCAAAAGAAGTCAGGAGACACATAAGAACTGAGGTATATGGGCTGTGGACCAACAGCCTAGGTTCATGTAAACTGACCTTAAATACAAATTTGCATGTGACAGTCTCTCTCCATTTGTTCGCAGAACGTTTTGATGGCGTTCTTCTGGGGGACCGAGGATACCTATGCCTTGCTCACCTGCTAACCACTTACGCTGAGCCTCAGACAAGGCCATAAGTGAAATTCAACATAGCTCATGGCAACACAAGGGGCAGAATTGAAATGACGTTTGGGATCTTGAAGGCACGTCTCGCATGCCTGAAGGGGCTACGAGTGAAGCCTGAGAGGGCCTGTCAGGTGGTATCAGCATGTGTGGTACTACACAACATTGTCACCATCCGAAGGGACCCCAGTACTGATGCCTATACCCACGGATATTGTGGACCCATTGACCCTCGACCACCCCACAGAGTGTGCTGTTCGAGAGGCCATCACGCAGCAGTTTTTGACTGAATAATAAATACAGATTCTGAACACATTGAAGCTTTGTCATTTGTATATTATTTGTTTCTTTGCTCCCATTTCTGCTAATGGAAAGTGAACCTTCTTTTTATGCTCAAGTATGCACGCTTCGTAGTATTGGCCCCTGAGCTCAGACTAATAACAAAGAACACACCTACCCTTTAAAACAAAAGCCCCTTAAACATTTCTTCACATGTGGCGGCCTCCTAGGAGTCCCTCACTGTCCTTCGGGGTGGAGATCCTTACCGGGAGCCCCTCAGTGTACTCAATGTCCTTATCGGGAGCGGAGCCACTTACTAGGAGCCCCTCACTGCCCTTAGGTGTGGAGCCACCTACAGGGAGCCCCCACTGTCCTTGTCTGGAGTGGAGCCCCCTACCAAGAGCAACTCACTGGTCTCTGGGGCAAGGCCCCCTAGTTAGAGCCCTTCAGCAGGGAACCCCTCGCTGTCCTCGGTAGCGGAGCCCCGTACTGGGAGCCACTGTTTGCTTTCTTGGGCTAGGTCCCCTCCTGGGAATCCTTCAGCAGGGAACCCCTCGCCGTCCTCGGGATTGAAGCCCCCTACTGGGAGTTTCTCCTTGGTCCCTTGGGCTAGGACCCCTCCTGGGAATCCTTCAGCAAGAAGCCTCTTGCAGTCCTCCAGGCCCAAGCTCTCTAACCGGAGCTCCGCCTTGTCTCCGCCTTGTCTCAGGTGGGGGTTACTATGTAACCCCCACCTGAGAGCTTTTCTTTGGCCCCTTGGTACAATGTCCTGCGAGGGAGCTCCACCAGAGCTCCCCAAACCCAGAATACCCCCCAAAAAAATTCAGGGGAAGAACCCCAACCCCGTGCCCGGATTTTGGCCCAGCCGAACCTGGAGGAGGGATAAGATGTAGAGATCCGGCTCGAAGGACGAAGTTGTTAGAGAAATTCACCCAACGGACTCTTATAAAAACTCTAATAAAAGGAACTCACCATGAGACGATTATAAAATCAAAAAAGCGTATTTATTTTTTGCAGCAAATGAACAAATCACAACAGTCAGACCAAGGTCTTGCAGATGAGTTGTTCGAATACAGAAAGTGTGCACCCCAAATATATACACACAGTGAGCAGTGTGTACGTGACATCCTTACATAGTTGTCAAAGCAGTGGCTGTAATCAACTCTATCCACCACCTGGGGGCCTCTGTGAACAATGATGACAGAATTCCCCCAAAACATACAAGTTCCTGGGTATACTGAATCAGTAATTAGGCCTACCCTGAAGAAAAATGCATCAAACTAAGTACGTTAGCACTCTCATACATAATTGTAAGGACACAAGGTCATATAAGTATAATGTGTGTGCACATACTATAATAAATAATTAATATAAAAATTCTTCCAACAATTACTCAAAAATATATTTTATTAAATGCACCAGAACACCCTCTTAAAACCTACATGCTTCCTATTATCTGATTTATTGTGCTCTGATGAAGTGAACAAATTGAAATGTATTATGAAGTTATGTTTCTTTTTAAAATTCATGATACTAAAAAACTTAAAATGTAATCAGGTACTGCAGAGTCACTGAAAAAAAATGAAGCGGATAAGTTATGCTAAGTAATGCTAAGCTTATCAGCACTAACATGTCCATTTCTGAGAAGATAATAATTTCCATCATACCTCCAAAGAGCTTAGTAACGCTGAGATATACAACTGGCTCATCTCACTGATGTCTACGCAGGCTTAACAGGAACATCAAGGTTTTCTAATATGCCACTAGTTGAACTAATTTTGGGCTCATTCAATTATGCCTTCATTATGCTTTGGGTTTAATTAACTGAAACAATTAGTTTTAGGCATGTACAACATCAGGAAAATCTGGCCATTCCTGACTCAGTATGCCACCCAACTATTGGTACAAGTCACAGTGATCTTGCTCCTTGCAATGTCCTCTTAGTGTGTCTTCCAGCTTGCACATAAAACCCTGACAGCTGGTTCAGAATGCAGCAACCAACTCTAAAGGTCACATGTCACCCAACTGCTGATTGACCTACTGGCTATCCATGGCTGGCTAAAATAAATTCAAGCCACTAACTATTGCTTAGAGAGTGGCATCTGGTCTGCACCCAGCTCCCTTAATCCTGTCATTCAGGCTTATAAAATACGGTAAGATAAGATAAATCTATATTAGTCTCACAAAGTGGGAAACTTGTACTGCTGAAAGTGTACAGGACAAAGGTAAGAGCAGTTGTAGGTGGAGCCTCACATGCTTTATAAAGTGATCCAACACTCACCCCAGAATAACATATTTTCTTTTTCAGAGACCAGTCATCACTGGGGAACACACAAAGTAATATTTTAGGCCATAAACAAGGTAATTTGATAATTCTAATTAGCATAATAAGTTTAATAAATTAACAAATATTGTTCATTAAGTTATTTATGCATTCTTCTTCTAATTCTTAAATGTTCTAACTCGTACTTGTATTTAACGATTCTTACGCCTCATTTTAAGTATATTGATTGACCTCTTAGAAATGCAACTCTGTATGTGGAGCATACCAGATCTGTACAATATAACAATCTCTATGTAAAACTAAATAATGCTGGGTTATTACTGTGGCGCTTTAATGAGAGAATTATAGAATTATATGATCACTCATTTCATTTCAGGTATTTTTTTGGATAAACTGAGAAAAGATGTGGCATTCTGGCAACATCAATATTGGTAACATATTTCCTTCCCCATAGTATTATTTTCTGTAAATTCAATATCAGTTTTCACTGTTATGCAGATAACTCACAGCTTTACCAGTAAACCCACTTCCAATCTCCCATCTTCCTCCCTATCCATCATATAACTCCCGCTCCACTGGCTCCTGGTTTCAAGTTGAATTCAGAATTATTCCCTCTTTAGCCCTTAAATTATCCTCTTCCATCCATATGACTGTCCCTTCTGATTTTACCCTTTTTGGACACCCTGGAGCACAAGCAGTGAAAGAGTCTCACTCAACTATGGTTTCTTACCAAACAGTTTATTTCTTTTTTAGGACATAGTAGACAGTGTCATAATGGCCCCTCATGCAGCACCCCTACATTTTATGCCTATACATAACATTTATTATTATTATTATTATTATTATTATTATTATTATTATTATTATTATTATTAATAATATTAATAGTAGTAGTAGTGGTAGTAGTTGTCACGGTATGCATGGGGACCGTGGCGTGGAAGGACAGGGAACCGGAACACAAGGACATGTTAAAGGGAAAACGGGGTTTATTATAACAACAGGGAAACCAAAACACAGCACGAGGGCTGAAAACAGGGATAACAGAAATACACTTTACCACAGGACTCGGGACACAGGACAGGAACACAGGTCAGGAGCATACAGGGGGAAGTGGACGTTAATGTCGCCGTGTCTAAACAGACACGGCGCAGAGACTAAATACAGGGGGGACACAGAGACTAAACCAATCAGAAACACACAGGACACATTAACAGAAACAGGGAACAGGTGACAGGGAGTAACAAGACGAACACGTGACCTGGAACCAGACAGAACACAGGGGACCCCTAGTGGGTCTACAGGGGAACAACAGGACTAAACATGACAGAAGACACAGAGCAGAAGGGAATTCAGGGCAGGAGGGAAGTCAGGAGGGAACCGAGAGCCAGGAGGGAAGACAGGAGTGAACAGAGAGCCAAGGAGGGAAGACAGGAGGGAACAGAGAGCCAAGGAGGGAAGACAGGAGGGAACCGAGAGGCAGGAGGGAAGTCAGGAGGGAACCGAGAGGCAGAAGGGAAGGCAGGAGGGAACTAAGGGAATAAGGGGGAAACAGGAGAGAACAGAGGAATCAAAAGGAGGGACACGGAGACATCAGGAGGGACCGAGGAGACATCAGAAAGGAACAGGAGGAAACCAGGAGACACGGAGGGACCAGAGGGGACCGCGGAGACATCAGGAGGGACCGAGGAGACATTAGAAGGGAACAGGAGGAAACCAGGAGACACGGAGGGACACAAGGGACAGTACAGGTGGACGTGACATGAGACCTAGACATAAGACAGAGGACGTGAACTGAGACAGAGGACGTACACTGAGAGAGGACGTGAACTAGACAGAGGACAATAGGGACATCTGGTGGGCACAGAGGGGAACAGAACACAAGACAACATGACAGACCACATGTACACAATGAACATGGGGAAAACAGAACACATAACCAAAACATTATACACCAGACCGACACAAGAACATGAGACAAGCAGAACATACAAGGGAAAACAGAACATAAGCTCGGCCTCTAAGGCCTCTTCGCCTTAGTGGCAGAAACGTTCTCTAAACTAAGACAACAGAGGAACATAAATATAACCAAACCCAAAACACTAGAAAGAAACAGAAAGGAAACAGAAAACCACGGGCACGTGACGAACACAAAATAGAAAAAACCGGCACGTGACCGGGAACCAGGGCCTAAGTCAGTCCGAGCCGTCACAGTAGTACTATTACTATTACATTTGAACATAATTTCTTTATTGAATTTCTTTATTTTATGAACTCAAAAGCACAGACAACAAAATGCAATATATCTATATAACTAACTGTACATTAATTCGCAGGTGTTGTGCAGTTTTGACAAAACATATGTCTGTGGTGATATGATGGTGGCAAGTTGCCTCATGGAAATGTATTTCTGTATAATTACCCAAAAGACACATTTTATTAAATGCACCAGAACACCCTCTTAAAACCTACATACTTATATTATCTGGTTTATTGTCTTCTGATGAAGTAAACATATTTACATATATTATGAAATTTTGCTTCTTTTTAAAATTCATAATACTAGAAAACTTAATATGTAAACAAGTGCCCAAGTCTCACTGAAAAAAATGAAGCAGAGACATTTCTTAATGCTAAGCTTATCAGTGCTACCATGTCCATTACTGAGAAGATAATCAGTTCCATCATCCCTCCAAAGAGCTTAGTAACGCTGAGATCATCTCACTGATGTCTACTCATGCTTAACAGGAACATCAAGTTTTGCAAAGATGCCATTAGTTCTTCTTTTGGAGTTCATTCAATGATGCCTTCATTATGCTTTGAGTTTAATTTGTTGAAATTTTCACAATTAACTGGTTAGTCTATTATTTACCAGATTCTGGGCATGTACAACATCAGGAAAAATCCGTCCATACCTGACTCAGTATGTCACCCAGCTACTGGTATAAGCCACAGTGATCTTTCACCTCAATTAGTGCAATGTCCTCCCAATGTGTCTTCCAGCTTGCACATAAGACCCTCACAGCCGGTTCAGAACGTAGCAGCTTGGCTAGCCTTCAACCACCTCAAAAGGTCACATGTCACCCCACTGCTGATTGACCAACACTGGCTACACACGGCTGGTCGAAATAAGTTTAAGTCACTAACTCTTGAATACAGAGTGATATCTAGGTCTACACCAACTTACCTTAATTCTGTCATTCAGGCTTATGAAATAAGAAAAGGTCAGATAAGTTAAACCTTTATTAGTCCCACAAAGTGGGTTGCTTTGTGTTGCTTTGATAGAATGTGGAAGAAAAAAACAATAGAACTAAAACTATACCACACAACAGTATAGCATAAAAGGTACAGTCTACAAAGTATCTAAAATGTAAATATGGACATGTGTGTATTGAAAGAGAACTTGTATTTAATGTTTCTTACACCTCAAATTAAATATATTTTAATGACCTCTTAGAAATGAATTTATGTATGTGCCGCATTCCAGATCTATAACAGTATCTATAGTAGTTTTTTTAATATTAAATTTTTGAGAGAATGAGAGAATTATATTATATCATCACTCATTTTATTTCAGGTTCTTTTTGGATAAACTGAGAAAAGATGTGGAATTCACATTGTGGCAACATCAATAAAGGGAACAGAATTGGAGGTAATGTCCTCTTTTTCCAGTGCACCTGGTGCTGGAAGCACTGTAACCAATGTGATAGGAAAGAGGCTAAAGATTTTCTACCACAAAAAAGAAATCAAGCTTGCAGACCTGCTTGCAAAAAAAGGTTTGAAGTTTTGATGTTCATCAAACCTAATGAAGAGATAAGCTTCATTGACCTGCTACCAAAGGAGCACGTTGCAGGTCACGTGCTCAGGCCACGTTAAAGCTGTATAAGACCCTGGTTTAACACCAAATCTAACATTTGTCACCCGTTTTTTTCCACCTTGCACATTCATATTATTTGACAGAGAAAGAAGACCTGAACTAGCATGAAATGGTAGTGCATAGTGTCAGATTTAAATTGCTAAGTTAAAAAGTTACAAGAATAAAAAAAGGAAAATAACAAAGAAGTTCAGAAATGAGCAGGGCTGCCGTACCATGCTGCTACTCACTGGGGCGTCTATAAATTTGAACACAATTTCTTTATTGAATTTCTATATTTAATGAACTCATAAAAGCACAGACAACCAAAAATACAATATATTTATATAACATAACTTATTTTACATTAATTTGCAGGTTTTAGCTGGTTCTGACAAAACATATGTCTGTGGCGATATGATGGTGGCAGGTTGCCTCAAAAAATGTATTTCTGTATAATTACCCAAAAGACACATTTTATCAAATACACCAGAACACTCTCTTAAAACTTTCATACTCATATTGTCTGATTTATTGTCCTCTGGTGAAGCAAATATGTTGAAATTTATTATGAAGATATAGTTCTTTTTAAAATTCATAACACATAACGCTTATTATGTAAACAAGTGCCCAAGTCTCACTGAAGCAGATAGGTTTATTAATGCTAAGCTTATCAGTGCTACCATGTCTATTTCTGAGAAGATAATCAGTTCCATCATCCCTCCAAAGAGCTTAGTAACGCTGAGATATACAACTGGCTCATCTCACTGATGTCTACTCATGCTTAACAGGAACATCAAGGTTTGCAAAGATGCCATTAGTTCTTCTTCTGGAGTTCATTCAATGATGCCTTTATTATGCTTTGAGTTTAATTTGTTGAAATGTTCACAATTAACTTGTTAGTTTATTTTTTACCAGATTCTGGGCATGTACAATGTTAGGAAAATCAGGCCACACCTGACTCAGTATGTCACCCAAAAAGAAAGCTTGAAGACCTGCTGGAAAAAGACGGATTGAAGACCACCAAGAAGTTCATCAAACCTACTGAAGAGATAAGCTTCATTGACCTGCCACCAAAGGAGCACGTTGCAGGTCCCAGTGTGGAGGAAGGCTTCAACAGCATTCTTATTGCGGACCCAGAAGACAGTGAGGTTTACGCTGAAACCATCGCTCTGAATTTTCCAGTCCCCTACGGCGCGTGCTACATTGTGACGGCCAAGAACGAATTCAAGTGATGGAGGGGTCTGGATCAATGAGGATGGGCATGACCATTGCACCCAATGAAGCAGAGCCTGGAAGCTGAGATCTTTGAGAGCCAAGAGACTTTACTTTACAGACTTTACAAACCAAGAGATTGTCTTTACTCTTTTGGAAACTTCAGATAAAAATTCGCTCTCTCCATTTGCACTCCATGCACAAATTGTTTTAAAAAAGAAAGTTAATCAAATTTTTATCACTTAAGTCAATCTGTCATGTCATTGAATACTAATGCAGTTGTTGTTGTCTTCACAAAAACTGAATAAAATATAATTTAATGTATCTTTGTTTTGCTGTACCCTGGTAGAATGCTAATAGCTCTCATATGACAGTATCATTTGATTGAGTTCTCTTCATCTTGTATAAGAACGCACATGCACCACAATGCCAACCTGTTCAACAACTGTCATCAGGAATGGTCTACTTTGGATTTACGATGAACAGCCGCATCCATGTTCTCATCTCCAACATTTGGTTGACATAATGTGCCAGGATAATGCCATACAATTCATAGATATTTGATAATAAAGCACATTTAGCTATTTCAATAAAAAATAAAACATGATTGATCTGAAGTGTCACTCAAACCAAATGTTCATCAAAACAGGCATCACTGGTCAGATACTATCTGGATAGGAGTCCACCAAGGAAGGGTGTTTGGTGACATGCCAGTGCCAGATACATTGGTATTTAATGATAAAGCACATGTATGTGTTAGGATAAAGCAAAATATGATTGATCTGAGGTGTTAGTCACCCCACATGTTAATTAAAGAGGCACTGCCTGGCTTTTACGTAAGGGTGCTTGGTCAGTGACATACCAGTGCAAGGATGATATTGTGCAGCGTCCTTGAGCTCTGGAAAGGCGCTATATAAAATAAACTTATAACATAATATTATTTACATTTATCAGACGCTTTTATCCAAAGCGACTTCCATTCTCTAACTACAGGGGACAGTCTCCCTGGAGCAA
>JBBJLR010084942.1:0-10540 GCA_037577145.1 Brachypetersius gabonensis | reverse complement strand
TTTAAGAGAGAACCAGAGATTAGTTTTCTTTGAATTATTCAGGTTCTGGAAACGCTGCAGTATTTCTCTTATTCTGAGGTTTCCTCCTTTCCTTTAAAATGAGGCTTTAAAGAACAATATTTTTATTTGGAAATAATGAGAAATATTGTTAGCAGTTCTTAAAAACGAAGGAAAGCTGTTCAGTTCAATACTTGCAGCTAGAAAAGGTCAAACCTGAGAAACTGGTCTCTTCATTTTTCCAGAGCCTAGATAAAGGAGCTCCACCCACTCAGCATTCAGCACCACCAGTATACTGATCACCGCCTGACCTTTGAGCTGTGAGACATTTCACCTGTGATTTTGAAAGATGTATTAAATGCTAAGGACTGAAATTTCGTGCACTGGCCTCATTACTTTAAAATATAATCATAAAAATATATTCTGTATAAAACAGTGTTTACACCAGGGGTTCAGTTCTAACCCTCAAAACTTCCCTCCTGAACCCCTGCCCTCATTTTAAACTTCCCTCTACATTTACATATTCAGCAGATGCTCTTATCCATTTATATTCATGGCTCTTATCCAGAGTGACAAGCCTGTTACAGATGTGGGCGAATTCAGGGTTAGGAGTCTTGCCCAAGGACTCATATCAGAGTTGGATGGCGTTCTTGCTCAAAACTCAGTGTTCAAGAGGCTTATCATAATGATTGGTGGTCCCGCTCCGTTACTCGAGGCCAGTTATTAAATATGCATAACACACACAAACAGTCTTAAAAGTTTTTAAACGCTTCTTCATTTGTTCATATAGTTTACAAAAAATATTCTTAAATGGAAGGATCCACTAAACAGGTCTTTAGGGAATTAAAAGTTATAGAATACGAAACTTTGAATGGGGCCGTATATATTAGAGGTACCAGACGGAATGGAAAATTAGAGTAGCTACAAGGCAGGTGACCTGAAAACCAGGCAAAGTCGCTGTTATTGGGTTGCATGGACGCTTCTCTCCGTGCTTCTCGTCTGCTTTGCTTGCGTGAGGTCATTTCACCATCGGTTCATCCCGCCTCGGATTTCTTTCCCAGGACTTTAACTCGCGTTTCATCATCTTTGCTTGTCTTTCCTCTGCGCGGTGGTGGAGCGTCGTGGAGAGTTTGAGGTACTAGTGCATAATTGAGCGGCGAATGATCAGATCTTTGTAGAGTGAGTGTGGGAGAGAGATTAGTGTGTAATTTCGTAGCTTGCTGAGAGTAGCCACTGGGATCCAGCTGAGCGAATCAAAGGGGGAATGGGAGAAGCCTCGCCGCGAATCCGAGGAGCTCCGGCTACCGCACCCGCACTGATAGCGTCTTCTATAGGGGGCCTGCATAGACTCAAACACAAATGAGAACAGCGAATAGAGATCAGAAATAAAAAGTCCACAATGTGAAAGACACAGATAAACCCCACATGCTCAGGAAAAACACGCACCACCGCACCGCCGGTCCGGACCAGAGGCTCCTGACTTCAATTTTTTAGCTCCAGCTGCTATATAGTCTTTCCAGTCTGAACAGATAGAAAGATCTAAAGTTTATTGAACAGTTTCCCTGACTACTGTAGCATTAAAGGATGCATCACTTCCATTTTTCAGACCCAGTGTTGATGCCGATACCAGGATTGGCGTAAAGGTTTGGGCATTGGCCCTGCAATCATAAGGTTGTTGGTTTGAATCCTTCTGCAGACATCTAGGGAGCGCTGCTATTTGGATTCCCCGCGGCGAGCACTTTCTCCCCGTGTAGGTATTAGGCAGGAGGGGCTCGGTGGGTAGGATACCTGCCTCCAGACCAAGAGGTCACGGGTTCGAATCCTACCTTCAGCACTATCACTAGATCCCTGAGCAAGACCCTTAACCCCACGTTGCTCCAGGGAGAGACTGCCCCCTTTAGGTAGGGAATGGAAGTCGTCTGATGAATGCCATAAATGTAAATGTAAATAGTACCACCCTCTCTATACTAATATACTATTAGCAGATTGTTCTATTCTCTGCTTTAATTTTTGTCTTTTCTACCCGTCTTAAAAATGTAAGTTGACTCTGAGAGCTTTGCACAAGAATTCCAATGTGCATGCACTGCTGGTCTTATGCACAAACGGCAAATAAAAATCTCGAATCTTGGATCTGTGTGCTGCCTGCAGTGTTTCCCAGTTCACAGAGAGAATAAGACTTCCGACCGCAGCGTATGGTCACTCACTCCACCGTCGAGGTCCCTGGCTTGCGGCCTAGCTCACTCCACCCTCCTGGTGCGAAGTTCCAGACTCGGGTTCCAGCCAAACGCTGCTCTCACAACTCAAAGTGTAGCCAAACTCCTCTGCTGTGGTGACGGACCTCCTGACTCGCTGCCTACTGTAGGCACACACAAAAGTGCACTCGTTCACTATGTAGGGCACTATGTAGTGAGTCAGCCATTTTGTAGCAGACTACAAAATCACCACAACACCCAGACACTGTTCACTACAGGAATACACATGTACCATCATGCACTGCGGCTTTCTTTTACAGTGCCCTACATAGTGAACGAGTGCACTTTTCAGACACACTGCACTTCTGTTATCCTGTGAAAGTCAAGAAGAGGAGTGAGACGGAGGCAGGAGAGACGGAGAGGAAAGTGAGGCTTCAAACAGAGGAGATTCAGTCACTCCTGCACTTTCTTTCACTCTCTCTATCTGCGGAGGACAGTAGTGTCCCCCGGACAGATCTATCTGTCCCCGTGTCCACCAGACCCCGCCTCATCAAGACGTGTTCATGTGACAGAGATAAATTGCCAAGATCCGGCGCACTATTAGAGCAACAGAGTAAAAATGTAACATCCCGAATGTCCGAAACACTATGTAATGAGCGAGGGAATGAGTAAATCTGTCTCTCTCTCTCTCTTTCTCTCTCTCTCTCTCTCTCTCTCTCTCTCTCTCTCTCTCTCTTTCTCTCTCTCTCTCTCTCTCTCTCTCACACACACACACACAGAAAACTGTGTATCTGGGTGAAGACTGTGTTAGCTGAGTTGTTTTTCTCCTCAGTGGTCACTGAGGCCTGAGGATTGGACAAAGATCATGATGCTAGAAAGAAGAGAGACAGCGTGTCTTACTAGACGAGAGACGTGCAGTCAAGCCGTCCCCCAAACCCTACAACCCCATACAGGCCCCTCACCAGTTCCTCTCCGGCCTTCTGCTCTCTGTAGCCCAGCCCTGAGTGAGAGACCCCTCACACCCCCTCCGTAATTGCTGGTGACACTCATGGCCTGTCCCGTTTCCCAGCATGCACCACAGGACGGCTGGCCTTACCGACCTCACTGCGATGGCCTGCGGACAAGAAACGTGGCGACAGCGGCCGAATTGGTTTCACCTGTCAGAGCCGGCACCGCAGAACCGCAGTCTTCAGGCCTGACATCTTATTTATTTCATCTAATGGGGGGCGAGTGGCACGTCAGGAGGTGCAGCAACAAGAAAAAACTGGTATAATTAGTTGTTTTTGCCTTCAGTTCCTGACAAAAGGACGAAAGAAAAGGTCAATAATTCTGCGCCGTGCAGAGCAGCTCCTTTTGTTTCTCTAAAACGAGTTTGAAAGCTCAGATCAAACCTTTTCTGCCAAGCAAAGTTTAAGGACACACAAAGAACACACAGACTTCCGTATTATAATACAGACGCTTTAATTATTCAAGTACCTTCTATTCAGATATTCTGCCGCACAGCACTTAATTATAGGCCCACCTCTAAGCTCTTAATACATAATTCAATTATCCATCAATGCATTTACGCTTTTGTCCTTTTCGAAGCTGTGAAATCGTACTGAATTATGGCTCGGTCTTATTGTTTCCTGAAAGTTTTTGTTAGACAATCAAGGATGTAACATATAGCCTTTATTATTAATAGAACCGTTTCTCTTAATGCAGCTCGCCAAGCTCAGTTTTTACTTCTCTCTGAACCAATGGGCAGCTGAGTCAGCCTCGAGTAATTTGGAGGTAAGTTGTAGGAGCAAAGTGACATCAGCCATGTGGCAGAATGTCATACTGTGCCAAACAAGACGTCCTCTCATGTTCGGGGACGAGGACTGCAAGTGCAGCAGTGTCCAACATGGACTTTCCTCATTGACTGAGACAGCTCTACAGCTACTGGCAGCCTGACAGCTCAGCTGCCCCCATGATAGGTGTCTCAAACAGACATATAACGGTCTTTAGAGAAGCGAAGTCTGGGGGTCCAGATACACACTGTCCACTTTATTAACCACTCAGTGGTCACTTTAATAGAATCCTCTCCCCTGTACATTCACTTACTGAACACTTTATTATCTCCTCCCACTGGCCACTTTATGAGAAACCCCCCCTCTGTATTTCCACCAGAGATGTTTACGAGTCATTTTTACCGAGTACAAGTCTAGTCTCTGAGCTGCAGTGTTTACAGACGCGACTCAAAATGTGGGAATGTTTGAGCTCTAAATGTTGAGCTCTAAACGTTTAGAAGATATGCTAATTGGCCACGCCCCGCAATTCCAATTGGCTGTTCCTTAGGAGGGGGCAGGGCTGCGTGCTGTGATCTGTCCTCACCAACATGGACTATTTACCTTAACTGAGCTTAAATCTAAAAGTTCTCCTCGGACAAAAGTAATGGGACACCCTTGGACAAAAGTAATGGGACACCGGGGCGAGGTGAGTGGTTTTCAGGTCGTTGGAAAGAGTGCGAGATATAAATAAATAATTTCATGAAATGAGATGGTTTATGAGTTTATGACTCATGAGTCTCAGCACCGAGTCCGAGTCAAGTCTCGAGTCGCTGAGGGAAGTCTAAAGTCAAGTCACAAGTCTTTGTTTGTGGGACTTAGGTGCAACTCGAGTCCCCATCTCTGATTTCCACTCACTGGCCACTTTATCAGAAACCCCTTGTAGTCAATAACAAAAACACAAGACTACCGTGTGGACAGGGCAGCACTCTACAGAGCAGTATACAGTAATATTACACATCATTAGACATCAATCTGGGCTCATTTTCTGACCACGACCCTGCTGTTGACTGTATACTGTTTGGATGATGGGTAATTCTCAACACAGGAGCAGCATGTGGTGTATGATGCTCTGGTCTGAGTGAATCACACACAGTGACATTGCTGCTGGTGGTCCATGACCCAGAATATCCAGCCAGCACTGGAACTGTCCACCAACAGATCGTCTACAGTCCGCATTCTGACTCTACAGATCTGGGTGGACGTAGGTGCTGGTGTAGATGGTTCTACCAAAAAGTGATCAGTTCATGCACACACAAGTCCTTTAGACCCACAAAATATAGGGAGATGGTATATAAGTTTGATCAGGTGTGACTGTGCTCTGGGTGCTGAAGCAGTTCTCCTTACAAGAATACACTCTGAAGCATTCGCATATAAATATAGTCTCAGATCTTTCACAGGCTTACATTATCAGAATCAAAACACATTATTGGTCCTGGATTGCTTATGTTACAACTGCATGGGCGCAGAGAGACACAGAGACACAGAGACAAGCACAATATAAAGCCTAAATAAAGGTCAGATTAAAAACTGAGATATAAATACTATAGATAAATCACTTACTGTGGGTAAGAACTAGTAACAGTCCATAATAAATCAGTAATATAGAGATACTTCACATAGGTGCACATAATAATAAAATAATAATGCACATTTTGATTATGATTGGCACCCAATTAGATATCGCACATAAGACTATTGCACATGTATAAAGATTATATTAAAATACGGATCCTCATAAAGAGTGGATGGGTTTTATGGGATCAGCATGTCTCAGGCTTCCCTTATCATGGAAAGCCACCTTTGATGCAGTTAAACCTGCATCTGTGTCTAAAATGCAGTTTAGTTTAGTGCTGGAGTTACAATGTGGCTCACAAACACTCGAAAGTCACACAAATAGAACAAAATGTCCCCATAAAAATCACAGAAACCCTCTCAACCCTCTCAGACCTCATCCAGATCTCCATTAAACTGGTGCTGATGTGGTTTAGGGTTGCTTTGTAATTACAGCTGCTTTGTTGTCTGCAGGTTCAGTTCCTTTTTTCAGCTCACAGTAAGTCATACTGTGTCCTAAACCACATCCACTAGTCTGATCCACCATGAAGAAGTGTTTTAACCCATTTAACTCACTGAACTCACTGAACTCATTTAACTCATTTAACTCATTTAACTCATTTAACTCATTTAAGTCACTGAACTCATTTAACTCATTTAACTCATTCACCAAGGGAAGCCGCAGGCAGCCAGGACCACAGCGCCCGGGGAGCAGAGTGTGTGGAGCAGAGTGTGTGGAGCAGTGTGTGTAGAGCAGAGTGTGTGGAGCAGAGTGTGTGGAGCAGAGTGTGTGGAGCAGAGTGTGTGGCCGACATACACGTCTCATCACAAAGAAATAATCAGAGGGTCAAAACAAGGCTCCTCTCGGAATTAACTCAGGAGTCACGGCGTCCCCCCCGCTGATGGAATCCCAGCTGACAATGACGAGGCCTGGATTAAATATTAAGGCGCTGGTGAGGGAGTGAGTGAGTCAACGTGATGAGGAGCACGGCACGGCCCCCCGCCGAGAAAAGCTGGGCTCAAAATGTTGTTCGCCTCTTTAACAGGCGGAGCCGGCATGCCCCCCGGCCCCAAGCTCACGCTATAATGGCCCCCTAATGGTAAACTCCAAACCCAGCCAGAAACATGCAGCTCCTCCCAGCCAACATCAGAAGGCAGAGCAGGAGAATATGTGCCATGAAACCTGCAGATGTGTTTAAAGTGTGGCTCAAGTGTATAAAAACTCATTTGAACATCGACAGCATGCTTCCAACCAGTTCGAGGCAATATATAAACAAACCTCTAACGCTTACAATGAACCATTCAGCCCTGAGTCTGAAATCAAGCTGCAGAAACAGCCAGACTGCTCTGAATGCCTTGGTTTTGTGATGTCACAACAAACAGAGCTTTTACAAAAAATCCACTCAGCTCATTATCAATCACAACAGTCGTTCACTTCAAAATATTAAAAATAGTTGCAATAGTCACTGACAACAAAGAGCGCCACGGAACACCTAGCTCACTAGCGCCACCTCCTATTTCACTGTGGCATGCACTGCAGCTCACATACGGCGTAATATGGGTCAGCCTATCAGAAAGTACCTGATTTAAACGGATCAATCTCAAAGACAACACAAAGCGGTTTAGTGTTTCGTTAAACACTGAAACCCTGACTGTCGCACTATTAGACACAGTGGTCACATGGGCAGTGTCGCTGTCACCATGGCAACCTTTACACGGCTGCATGGCATCATCATGGTCTCATACTGGGATCAGTTCTACACCAACCTGTAAGCGCAGAGAGGAGATCATGTGATTTCACCGGAGCGACATTCTTTCTTTTCTCTAATCCTCCATTTGTCCTTTTCCTCTGACACTCAGCTTTAATTATACTCCTGCCCCCCACTCTCTCTCTCCCTCTCTCTCTCTCTCTCTCTCTCTCTTTCTCTCTCTCTATATATATATATATACATATATATATATATATTTCTCTCTCTCTCTTTCTCCCCCCACTCTCTCTGCCATCACTAATTAAAGACTCACAGAGTCGTCATCTTTGAAAAGTCAGCCATGCTAAACATATTAAAACACTCCTGTGGCTCTGACTGGTAACACTTCCACAGGTTAATAAACACTATCTAGAGCTGTCAGTGTTCCATTTACTAGAGGCTAAAGCCTCGTGTCAGACATGGTTAATCATATGCAAAGGTTTGGAGCCACCTGCTTATATACTGTAGTATAAAACCCAAGACATCCAGAGTCAGTCGGGCTGTAGGGAATAACTCAGCCCTAAACAAAAACTAAAACTTCTTTCTGCCATACTCAGGCATACTATAGAGGAAATGTTAACATATTGTCACTTTTAAATGCATCTCTGGACACGGATCAAAACCACATGTATAAACCTGTGCAAAAGTCTTAGCGCCCTGTGAAAATTGACTGTGCAAGTTAACAATAGAATAAAAAAAGAATAAAATATCAGATTCTGTGTGAGCTGGTGAGGAGAACACAGGTTCGGTTCCAGGTTCCTCCTCGGTTCCTCCAGCCATTGTTTGGATGGTGAAACTCCATCAGCAGCTCCTGATTTAATTTAATGAAGGACTGATGGAGTTGAACCAGGTTTCTGATGAAACTACAGTAAAACTGAACTTCCACTAGAACTCACTGATACACTGAACACAGCAGCACTGTTTACTGCAGGATGGAGTTTAGATTTATTCTGTTTTTTTATTTTATTCAGTATATTCAGTCATTTTAATATAAAAACACAAACTGCTCATTTAAACAGTCTCTAAATATTATGCTGCACAGTCTTGTACTACAAACAGATCTTAGGGTTGAAACTGAACTGTACTTTGCTAGAAAAGATAAATGCAGCTGAACCTAAGCGCTCCAGACCAGAAATCTTACCTGTGGGCTTTTGTGAGGTCCCACAGTCCGAGCGCACAGATGATGACACCCAGCGCGTTACAAATGTGCAGCCTGTCTACAAACTTAGCAAACAATCTAAAGGGACGGAGACCATTCTGTCTCTAAATACTCCAGCGGCAACAGAGAACAACTGCTCTACTCCACAAGCGACTCACAGGAGAGGAGTGCGGCGTCACCTGTTCTGTTGGAAAAAAGGTCGATAATGTATCATTTGTACGTTTGTGAAGTGCTGGTCTGGGAGCCTGGCCAGGCCTGGTATTGAACACACTGACCAGCTTTAGGCGGCCCAGAGTCCCGGATCATCAGCTCATTATTATTTAATTCAATGCAACGCATTGTCTCAGGTACCCCTTTACCAGATTACTGATTCATAATCAGGTTGTTAATTATGTCATGGACAGTTTATAAAGCCTTTATAAGCTGTTATAATCAAGTTATAACAGTCATACATTAGTGCAGACTCCCTGTTTGTTTAGATCTGGTGTTTTAATGGTAGTAACATGTTAATAAAGTTTAACAGTTCGTCTGAGAACTGTTCAGCAACCAGAAGATCTGAGATCTTCCAAATAAAGACAAAGTACAACTTGTTTATAACTGCTTATTAATGATTTATAGACTGTCTACAACCTTATTACCAACTTACCCCTCAACAAGAGAATTATCTTGTTGTAAACTGGAACCCATTAATATATATATATATATATATACAGTTTTAACAGGTTTTATAGGTTTATAAAGTAGACTGTGGTCAGCATATTTGTGCATACATGCATTTTTAACAGAGGATTCTACTGAGGCTTCATAATCACAATCAGTTAATATGGGCTGTTAATAATGTGTCTATATGATTCATAAACCTCAACATATGTGTGTGTTTCTATGTGAATACATCCAGCTGGGTCTAATAGCTCTCTAACCATTTTTCCTGCCATTCTATTAAATTAGGCCGACATGCAGTCTGGGTAAAAACCCGAATGTCCCGGGGTTTCACGCTTTAGGGACGTTGGGATGGGTAACAGAAATGGAAACAGCACTTCTGGATATTTATTCCAGTCCTGGTCAGGAGTGCCCAAACTTTTGACAGCGAAACCATTTCCTGCTGATTGCTGTAAAACTGCTGAGGTCTGGGCTGCAGGATAGTGTTGTGCAGAGAAATGTATTTTAATCCCTGTGTGTTTTACGGCAAGACTGAAAAAATACTGCTAAAATGTGCAAAAATATCCATTAAGCTGCCTGAGGTTGGAGCCGCAGAATGAGTGATTTGTTTTTGTGCCGAACGAGTCCGAGAGAGTGCTGTTGGTTTGAATGCACTAATAATTTCAACATGTGCTTATGGCTCTGATAAATCTGCCACTGCGCCCCCCCTCTCCAGAAGGCTGTTTGACTCCTAAACCCGAGGCTGAACACGTCCACTTTCTTAGTTAATTTAATAGAGTCCATTCAGTGTGATTAAGGCATCTGGGGTGCAGGCATTAATTACACGTGCACCCGCTTTATTTAACAACTACACAGGCAAAAAAAAGGGGGGGCTTCTGCCCGCAGGCTCCTCCGACACTAAAAGGTTTGTTTGCACGGTACAGTTCCTTTTTCCAGCACAGCTCCTTTAACCCATTTATGAAAAAAAAACTGTCCAAATGAGCAAAGTATTTAATGCATTTCAGCAACGTTTTTAAAAAAATACCCAAAAAATGTCATTAAACAAGTGTTTTAAACTTTATATTCCTGTTCTCATTTCAGTGTGTGGGTGTAAAGCCCCGCAGGCAGCAAATTCATCAACATCTTTCTGGCTGACAGCTCCCACATCAAACCACACAGTTTAGCTCCAGAAACAGTGAGCTGCTCCCTCTCAGCACCCAGCAAACTCCACACACTGCTGATGTGGGAGGGCCAGTCCAGTTCACAGGTCATTAATATGCAGCAGGAGGCGGTCTCTGATTGGCTGTAGTCAATAAAGGTAATCTGTGACGTCTAAAGCTGCTTGGAAGTTTGAGCTGATAATGACGTCCAGTGTTGGGAGTAATGCGTTACAAAAGTAATGTATTACAGTAACGTATTACTTTTTGCTGTAACGCAGTAGTG
>JBBJLR010084931.1:0-10541 GCA_037577145.1 Brachypetersius gabonensis | reverse complement strand
CTTCATATTGAGATCTGATGTATCTAATGTGTTTCTTTAAAGTGTTCCTTTAATTTTTGTGAGCAGTGTATATACATGCATGCATTTGATATATAATGGCGCTGGTTTGCTCTTGGTGTCTGTCCTGTGTGCTGCCACCTGTTGTCAATACTGTAACGTGGCTGTTTGCCATCTGAGAGGCTTCTGTGTGGCAGTGCAGCTCCAAGTGTTGGACACTGGGAGCCTTAGAGAGTAAGAAGTCCACTTCTTCTTGGCGTCCTCCGCAGAGGAGTGAGACTGTATTTGACCTTTGTTTTTCACGCTAAAAGGTGACATGCCAGTCTTCCAAGAGGATCCCACTCAGTTTTCCAAACTGGAGCTGAAGTCAGCACTAATATCACATAATGTGGAGTTGCCTCCAGGAGAGAATAAGAAGGAGGTTTACGTGGACCTTTATATGAAGCATGTGTGGGACAAAAGCAACGCAGATTTCTCTAGTGACGATGAAGACCAGCCTCAGAATGGCACTGTGAGTTATTGAGACCTTGTAACCCATGCAGTGGCGTGTGCTAATTTTTTTTTTTATTTTAACACTGTCTTTCAGCTTTGAGTTGTTCTGTACTGGTCAGACTGTTAACTGCTAGCTGTTTTTAGTGCATTGACAATTTCTGACCAAAGTGCAAACTGAAATAACATAGTTAATGACTCATGTTTGGTATTTCCTGGCAAATTGTGAGCTTTTGCATCAGTGGACATACATGGAGTTAATTCTGAAAGAGCATTTGTGACTTGTGGTTGGTACTAAGTTACAGGCTTAACTAGTTTTCATGGTTCTGAAACCTGAGTCCAGAGGACTGTAGAACGTTGCTGCAGCTGTTGCTTTTGCACATATGCACACACATTGCACCAGACTGCAACACCAGGAGATAACTTGGTGTGTGTGTGAGGCAAGGGGACCCTCACACACACATGACTGGGGAATTTGGGTCATGCTCTAGAAACCCCCACTCGGGTGTCCGATTTACACTTTGTGACCTGCTTTGTGATTCTGCCGCTCTGAAAAACGGCACTTCTAATAGAGGTGTAGACAGTAAATACTTTTAGCATTTGAAACTGTACTTTTTTTTTTAAATTCCTTCTGCCAGCTGAGTTATTGTCACCATTAGTAAAAATGGGCTAAAGAGCCAATAAAAAATCTACTACATGAGGAAAAAAGTATTGGGATGCCTGACCATTACACCAACAGGGACTTTAATGGCCTTTCTTTCAGATACATAGACTTTAATATGGAGTTTGTCCTGCCTGCAACTTCCAGGTTTTCCCCAAGCTGTTTACAAATTTGGAAGCATGGCGTTGTCCAAAATGTCAAACATTTAAGATTGCCATTCACTGGAAGTAAGGGACCTAGCCCAAACCTGGAAAACAGGGTGTCCCAATACTTTTGGCCATATAGAAAACAATGCTTCCTTTATCAAATCGTTTTTGTAACAAAACTGTGTTGCAGTTGGTACCACTGCGTCTATTACTTTTTTGCAGTATGTCATGTCGTGTAATGGCTAAAAAGATCTGTGACAACTTTTAATACAGAATCTCCCAACCCTCGAGTCTTGGGTCTTTCAGTTCCTCCCACAGGATTTTCAGTGACCTTTTATCTCAGGGGACTGAGGTGGTAATTTCAGGAGCTTCAGAGGTCATTGAAGCATTTTGTGCAGCTTTGGGGGTATGTTGTGAATCAATATATTGCCTGAAGATCTGGCAACCAGGTTCTCCTGGTACTCCAAGGAGTCTGTCACCATCCATCCTTGAAAGATTTACAGGGCCTTGGTAGAAAATACTGTTTCTAAATATCTTTGATGCTGTATGTCTTCGATGCAGGATGTAAGATATACCATAATGTTCCTTCTTTTTACCCCAAACCCTCCTTAAATGTTGTCTAATCTGACCTTAGAACCTGGTCACAGAGAGTTCCAGTAGTGTCCAGTGAACTCCAGATTACAGGTAGATGAAAGAAAATGACCGTTTCTGCACCATTTTAAAAGAAAATCTAGCCAAGTCTATTTAGTTCAATCTTTCCCCTCTATCCTCCTCTCTGTGCTTGGGGATAAAATAAATCGTCTAGTCTCGAATGTTCACTGTGTACATACATTACATCTATAGCTCAATTAAATAGATGAACCAAACAAAATAAAGGTGGTTGTTTTTAAAAACTAAATATTTTTGTGACTGACTGTGTATTGGTTCCAAAAAGTCTTTCATTTGAATTTTTTAGAACAAATTTTAGGTTAGGAGAGGTTCCATCTGTTGTCACTTTTTTTTTAAATAGAAATTTTCATTTAACAGTTTTCAGTGTGTCTTCAAAACTGGCGCTGTTTATGTACTTGATTCCTGTTTGACTCTGGAGTTAGCGGTTAATGTTTCAGCTGAACTGTGTGATACTGTATTTATTTCTATGCATGTAAGACTTATTTACATGTCCTGAAAAAATATAATGATGTGTCTGTAAACATCAAGATGTGTCTGTACTGCTTCCCTGGACAGGAGCAGGAAGAGGAAGGGGAGAAAAGTGAGGAGGCAGACATGATGGACCTGTGCTTGCTAACAGATGATCAGTTAAAAAAGAAACTGCTACAGTATGGAGTTAAAATTGGACCAATTGTGGGTCAGTATGTATGTTCTGTACTAGAACCTGGTTCTAAACTGAGAAGGCCTCAGAATGAATGCATTATAATGCTTTGAAAGGTTAAATGCAATTGTAAATCCTTTAGATGAACTGACTTATTAATAATTCCAAGTCTGTTCTGTAGTTTAAAACATCGCAGGAACATGAAGAAAATGATTTCAAATAAATAAATAAAAAATAAGTAATTCATGGTCCTATATAAACATTGGGGTGTCCCTGGTTTTGTTGATTTTCTATGAAAAGAAATAAATATCCTCTACAGAGATCACACGTCTGCACATGATTGTCATAGTCGGGGGGGGGGGGGAAATAATACATAAAATGTGCAAAAGGGATGGCACATTTTATATCTGTTGTGTTGAACTGTGAAATTGTGCACTAATGGTTTGCAGAAAAGTGACACCTGTTGGTTTGATCTGCAAAGCATGTAATTTGTCCAGAGCCCTTCAAACTTTGGCATTCGAATGTAAACAGCTTCATTTAGCAGCTCTCCCCTACAGTGTCACTTAAACATAACATTATAGCTGACTCCTCAATATTCAGTGCTCCACCCCTTTAGTCAGTAATGGTAATATTAACCAGGGCATGCTGGTTCGTATTGATGAACTGTTCTAACCAGATGAGATGGTCTTACTGTAAATCGTCTGTGTGCAAATGGATGTAGGCAGCACCAGAGCTCTGTACGAGAGGAAACTGCTGAGGCTGATGGGACACTCCTCACAGTTCAAAGTCAACAGTACGAGGGATTCTGCAAAGTACTCTGACAGTGAGGAGGATGAAGAGGAGGAGGAGGAGGAGGATGGTATGGGCGCTTACTGATTTTGCTGTATTTTTTCTGCTCTGTCATATTGGTAGCCCTGGTTGAGAGAGGTTTGAATTCAGTCCTACAAATTTTTATTTTTGTACCTCAAATCTGGACAGCTCTGGCACAGGTGTCCTAAGCTAGAACAGCAGAAACTGGGGGTGGTAGTGGCCTGGTAGGTAGGGTACTTATCTCTAGAAGGTCATGGGTTTGAATCCTACCTTCAGGACCACCATTGGGCTCCTGAGCAAGACCCTTAACCCCAAGTTGCTCCAGGGAGACTGTCCCCTGTAGTTAGAGAATGGAAGTCGCTTTGGATAAAAACCGGGGGCGGGGGATGTCCGGGAATATATGGAGTTGTCTTATTTATTCATTAGTTTTTTCTGGTGACTTTGTTCAGGATCAGAACAACTGGGTCCAGAGTCGGTGCTCGACACTGAGACGAGTGCGGCAGCCAGCATGGTGTGTATAATCTCCTCTTATATCTTTCTCCACAACCCACACAGCTCTTGATCCTTTGTACTCTAAATGTTTTATGGATTGCCAGATCATGGCAAATGGAAATGACTGTTGACTTACTGCATTATTGATAATCCTGCAGCTGCAGTAAGACCTTTTAATATTTTTTCTACTTTTAGTCAAATGCGATCGTAAGTGGCTGAAAAAGAAATGAGCCAACATGGGTGTAGTGCATCAGATAGCTCAAGACGTGCTTTAAGGCAAAGACTTATGAACCCAGGGGGAGGATGTTATTAAAAATGCAGGCCTCCTGTTGTAGAACAAGAATACAAACATGACCGAACCTTTAACAAGAGAGTAAGACTTTCTAGTAAAAGTCACAACCGCAATCCAATATTAACCATGACATTGAAGACGGCACGGACCTCATTCGTTTAAATGAGCCACTATTAAAACAGCCAGTGATGAGGCAGAGTGCCTGAGATCTGCCAGCAATCAAATGGAACTGCTTTATTGTTTAGGAAGTGATTATTTTCAGTCAAGTGATTAAGAATACTGATTGCAGTTCAGCCTGATTAAATGCACACATAGCAAACATTGCGCTGACAAACTGGCATAATCATCAGGTGAATAGTTTTCTTGAAATGGTGGATTGTGATGCCGTCAGTGCTACGGAAAGGGAAAACTGGAGTGAAGGCTTTGGATGAACCGTCAGTCGAGTGAAAACCAACCCCTTTGCTCTTGAGAAATGGAAATGCTGCGGTGGCGTTTCAAGCTTACCTTACCCTTCTTTATTGTAAACACAGTGTTGATAACAGTTTTTGGCAGAAGAGTGAGCAGGTCATTGTGAGAGAGGTGAAGCGTGAAGAGTGCCTGCGGGAGAGAGTTGTGAGACACAAATTACACACACACGAATGTTAGGAAAAGTTCTGGTTTAGTAGTTTTCTGATAAACAGGAGCTGTTTGTGATTTTGTGATGGATTTGTGAAACGATGTACTTGAAATAATTTTTACTTTATATATTAAGTTACTCATTAAATCTTCAGTCTCCCCTAATAGTTTGCTATTAATGTTTGTGTATAAATTTTACGCTGAAGAGCCACTTTATCAGGTACAGCCGTCTCCTCTACACCACTGTTTTATCAGCTTCATTTACCCTGTAGGGGCACTTTAACTACAGTTACAGACTGAAGTTCATTTGTTTCTCTACATCATTTGTTAACCCCCCTTCACCCTGTCCATCAATTGTCATGACCCCTTCCTGACCAACAGAGAACAGGTATTATTTGGGTGGTATATCATCGTTGAGCAGTGATCCTGGAGTGTGTGTGTGTGTGTGTGTGTGTGTGTGTGTGTGTGTGCTGTGCCAAAAGAATCTCAGGCTTGCTTACAGCCTTGTTGAACGTGTTAAACCTCTCTGTGTTGCTGCTGGACTGAGAATAGTTCACTGGCCAGAAACTGACTGACTGTTTATATCAGTTACCTTAGATCTGGACCAGCAGGCTAAATGTGATTAAGTGGACCGTGCTGTCTGATTTAAATGAATCACCTACAAACATGACCTCATCTTGTCCGTGTTCCTGATCTACCACCCAAGTAATGCCCTCTCACTGGTGGTCCTGTGGGGTCTTTGCTACAACAGGTGCAGAGAAATGGATCTACAGCTCATCTAAACTAAAAGAAATGCACCTGTATGGTGAGAGGGGCTGATAAAATGGACGACGAGTGTAAATAAAGTACTTTATGCAATTACTCGTCGTTGTGCATGTACTGGGGTTTTTTTTTTTCATGACTGGGATGTTTTTGTCTTTTTCCAGTGTAAAAATTTGGCCTGGTTCATTCGTTTTGGGGATTTTGATTAATAGATGAAAAACCACAGGATTTCCTTATTTCTGCGTAATTTAATTATTCAGACAAATGCTCTTTAGAGAAATGAGACCATGAGTTTCTCTAGACTGTATCGTTTCTTAATTATAACAGGATCTACATTTCATTTGCTTTTCCAAATGCCCATATTTTTCCTTTGTTTTAGTTCATAATGATCTTGTAAATAAATACCATGCTTGCTGCACATTTACAACCATTTTCTGTAAATGCTTTTTGTGAGCCAGCTTTTAAGGTAAGGGTTCAGTTCTTTTGCTGCTGTGGCTGTGAGTTTTTGTCTGGACAAAGTGGGAGCACATGTTTAATCACTGTTCAAAGATTGAAACAAGTGTTAGCAGGTGTTCTCCTGCTTGTTCGTAATGAAAACCTACAGCCATCAAAATCGGAGGACATTCTTCTTTAAAAGATAAGTTTATCAACCCAGTTTTGACTTTGTCACCACCTTGTGGCTGGATGCTTTATTTACTGTTTGTTGAACATTTTTTCTGCCTCATTTTTTACACTTGCAGGTGGGGCTGTACAATCAGAGCAAAGAATTATTTTACCCTCGGTGCTTTGTCCCAGATCTCAGACAGGTACGGTTTAAAGATCTGATCAGTGTTCTGAGATGTACGGGATTCATCGAGGGGCAAAAATGCACTTTGTGTGTGGGAGGAATCACATTTACTGCTTGAATTGACTATTCATTGCACAGATGTCAATCTATTAATAGGAATAATTATTTGTTGCTTGAAGAATGAATAGTTCAGTGTGATGTAACTGGAGGCATATTGCTCGTTTTCTTGTGTTGTGGTGATTGTAATGTGTTTTGGGATGCACAGAGTTAGCCGTTGTTTGTAGGTGTGGCTGATTGCCTGATGATGCCTGTGGATTACAGGGAAGGAAAGAAAGGTCATTGGAAAGCAGCCGAAGTAGCTCCCAGTCTTTCAGCATCACCCAGCTGGTGGAAGAGGGAAGTCTCTCTGTGTGTGTGTGTGTCTGATTATAGGGATATAATAAGTGAAAGAGGAAAAGTCAGTAAAATTAAAATAACATTAAGATTACACTAGATGACCTTTTTTAGAGCTGGGCAGTATGGCACCATTATCACAGTATACAGTATTTATCATTGACCACCGCATGTCATTGCATAGATAGCCTAATTAGCCCCGATGAGTAGCTGATGAGTATTGCATAAATAACTTAAATATATAAATAATCACCTGGATTGTAAATTAGCATGAGTTTGCCTCAGCAGACAAAACTAAAATAATGAAACTGAAAAGGTTTAGCTGAAGTATTAACTGAAGTAATTGCCATCAGGTTATTATGTAATAAATTGTCTGTTATTATTATAAGTGAATGTTCTATATAATAGTGAATTTTAGGTATATAAAAAGTGATCTTGTATTCTGTGAATATTTTGTCATATTATCCACTCCTAGTCTGAATGTGTGTTGAATTATTGTCCCATCAGTTTTGAAGCACACTTAAGAGAAAAAAATATTTCATGTTTTGGTAGACATTAGAAAAATAAGGATTTATCTAGACCTGCTGGTTCTTGTGTGGAGCGTCTGGAAAAAGTGCTTCTGCAGTAATGTTCACACAGATGCCTCTCAGAATCGCCGTATTGGCTGATAATTGGTAAAGCTAGTGATTTTTGTCTTTGGCTGGTTGACTTTGCGTGAGTGGAGGTTCTAATGAGTCTGGGTGCCTGATCTGCAGATTGACCGCAGGCTGACTCCTCGGTCAAAGCCTGCTGACACTGAGAGGAGATCTAGCCAGATGTCCGATACCAGCAGGGTGCAATTGGTCAGTGATTATATTTATAAAATCTCTCCTTTTGATCATGCTTGCTTAATTGTAAACTGCTTCGAACCTTTTGTAGTGTGTTGAGTAGGAGGTAAGGGAACTTGTTTTTAAAATGTCAGTGTTGTATTTTTATCAGGAACTTCAGCGGCTCAGGAAGAACACCACGACCGATACGTCTCTCTATCTGACCCCTGAGTGTCTGCCCCATCAAACACAAGCCACCACAATAAAACCAGCTCCTGTAACCGTGCCCTTTCTTTGATGTAGCCCTGTCCTCACGCTGCGGTGTTCCGGTGGATGTTGTTGCACCCCCAGGAGCTTAATGGACTTTTTTTCTCTTTGTCAACCTTGGAGCAATCTCTTTCTCCTCACTCTTCTTCCTCCTTCCGTATTTGCTGTGGTCTTTTCTGAGTGATCTATTGAGGTCGGCTTGCTTTTTCCAATCAAATAGGTTTCACCTTAACTTCACTTGGGCCTTTTTTCTTGGTTTCTCCAACTTGGTTGATCACTTGCGTGATGTTCCTCAGCCATGTCTACCCCGGTCACTTTCTATATCTCTCAGTTGGATTCTGTTTGTTGCATTGCAGGAACCAGTGACTGATGTTCTGATGGAACTCTTCCCAGATGCGTCTAAAACTCCTACTGGAATCACGTGAGCACAAATAATTGTCACACATATCTACACTGATCAGCTACAACATTAAAACCATCAGCCTAATACTGTGGAGCTCCTCTAGTCTTCTCTGGACTCCACCAAACCTCTGTTAGGTGTGCTGTGGTATGTGAAGCTGTAAGGTGAGAATACTACGAAACAGTTCTGCCATTTTTAAGATGCTCTGATCCAGCTGTCTAGCCACCGCAATGTGTCCTTTCTCAGATTCTTGCCCATTTTTCCTGACTGAATGGACTGGTCACTTGCTGCCTAACATATAAACACTAAATGGACAATAGTGTTGGGATGCCTGACCATTACACCAACAGGGACTTTGTTGAAGTGCCTTGCCAAAATCTGTGTCCACAAAGCTGAAAGCATGGTGGCATCCAAAATGTGTTATGTTGAAGCATTAAGATTAAGCCCTTCACTGGAAGTAAGGAGTAAGGGACCTAGACTAAACCCTAAACAGCAGGTTTGTCCCAATACTTTTGTCCATTTAGTGTGCCATTGTACCAGGTAAGCAATGTTACTCTCTTCATCTGTCTGTGGTGTTGTGTTATGGCTGATCGGTGTACAATTATTGCACTTTTACCTGATTCCGAAAATGTATTTATAACACATTCTGTTCTTTAGAGCTACTAAGAGACGGCCTATAAAAGGGGCGGCAGGTCGGCCTGTTCAGTTCAAGTACACAGAAACCCCGCTGAGTCCCACCACACTGGAGAGAAGAGAGATCCAGTCGCGTCTGGTGCCTCTGTGGGTGCAGATTGTGGTGTTCCTACTAGTGGCTTGTCTCCTCTACCTCATTTGCGTATGCTTGGAAGTCCCACTGGAGAACCCTTTTGGAGCACTGTTGGACAGTTTGAGTGAGTCAGTTTCTGAGGAGGTTGCCTTCAGCCGCCCACTGGCCATCCCCAGCTCTCAGGACATATCTGCAAGTGAGAATGCTGCCTAGAGAGAATCGGGGGTAGATTAACCAACATCAGTGATTCTCAGTGAATTGGACATATTTATATAGAACTGAACTCCATACTTAGTGCGGTTGCAGTGTGTTTACAGTGGGCAGCACCATAGAATTGTGTGTGTGTGTGTTGGGGGGGGGTGTGTATGGGAAATGAGTAGTTCTACTTGATGTGTAGTTTGTCCTCTAAAGATATCTTTCATCCACTCTGTTTTAATTAACTGTTGCTATTGTTTGGACAGCATCAGGGACCCATGTCTTACCCAGAGGAGCCATTGTTTGTTTGTTTTTTTATTTTATGTTTTTTAAATAAATAAATGGACAAGTATCAACTCCTGTTTCTTTCCATTGCCCACTGTTGAACTGTAAAAATGGACACTGATGTTGGATGAGAAGTCCTGACTCACAATCTCTGTTCCAGTTCATCCCAAAGGTGTTGGATGGGGTTGAGGGCTGTACGGCCAGTCAAGTTCGTCCACACCGAAACTCATCCAGCCATGTTTTTATGAGGCTTGCTTTGTGCACTGGGACACAGTCATGCTGGAATAGAAAACTGTCCACAAATTTAGAAGCATGGTGGTGTCCAGAATTCAGCAGCCGTCTTCAGAATTCAGTGTCCCAAAACTTTGATGTATATAGTGTGTGACTAAACTGATCAATCTGCACCAGCAGCAATGCAGCATCACTCATTCCACAGCAGTAGGGGGCAATCATGTGTCATTCAACCCCAGACTTTCCCCTGCAAGTGCACCTCATCGACTAATTCTCTTCCTGCAAAAATGACTGGCCAGAGCACCAAATGGAGAATAATCCGGTTTCTGAAAGTGCTGTTGTTAAGTTTATTGCTGATTCTGCTTATTCTGTTTCTCGTGGCTGCAGCCAGGACTGTAACGTTAGAGGTGAATGCAGGACTCCAGCTGGCACACTGGGAGAAAACAGCCAATGTTTCCCTCAAAATAACAAGACAGGAGAGAGAGAACCTGCTGGGACATTTCAGAGGTAACATGTCGGTAAATCTGTAGTGGGTTCATTTCAGAAACTCTTATTTCACTGTTTGTACTGTAACGGTTTATCACGGATCCACGTGGAAAAAGCTTTTACAATAGAAGTGAACGGCAGAGTTCAGATTTATAGCGTCGTTCTCCAGGGATTAGTGTATAGATACAAATAAACAGACTGTTGGAGTATAGATTAATATATCCTCATAGATTTTTTTATAGACAGACTATTAAAGTATAGATTCAGCAGTTTTAACAAGGAGTATAACAAGGCATATATTATATATTATATATATATATATATATATATATATATATATATATGTACACAC
>JBBJLR010084921.1:0-10541 GCA_037577145.1 Brachypetersius gabonensis | reverse complement strand
TTTCTCTCTCTCTCTCGCGCTCTTGCTCGCCCTCTTTTTTTCTCTCTCTCTCGCTCTCTCGCTCTCTCTGTTTCTCTCTCTGTCTCTCTCTGTTTCTCTGTCTCTCTCTTTCTCTCTCTCTCTGTCTCTCTCTCTCTCTCTCTCTCTCTCTGTCTCTCCCTCTCTCTGTTTCTCTCTCTGTCTCTTTCTCTCTCTCTCTGTCTCTCCCTCTCTCTCTTTCTCTCTCTGTCTCTCTCTGTTTCTCTGTCTCTCTCTCTCTCTCACTCTCTCTGTTTCTCTCTCTGTCTATCTCTGTTTCTCTGTCTCTCTCTCTCTCGCTCTCTCTGTTTCTCTCTCTGTCTCTCTCTGTTTCTCTGTCTCTCTCTCTCTGTCTCTCTCTGTTTCTCTGTCTCTCTCTCTCTCTTTCTCTCTCTCTCTCAAAGCTCTGGCTCTTTTTGGCCCTTCAAACATTCCCCGAAAGGCCAGAGGAAGCAGATGGGCCTGGATGAATGAACATGTGTGATTCTTCCAATGGCTCGCCACTAGCAGGCCTGGCGCTCCCTAGAGGCCTGTTCCTTAACTGAGCACCAGCGATAAAGCAGAGCGAGGAGTGTTTGGAGAGGATGATAGGACAGCAGCTCTGGCAGCTAATTAATAATAATTTGACACTCTTAAAAGTAAAGGTGCCAAAAAGACTTTTTTTCTGGAGCAAAACCACAGAAGAACCACTTTCAATGGTTCTCAACATTTTTGCAGCCAAGGACCCTTCCTGAAGTGCAAAAGTTCAGATGAACATTTGTTTACACACGTCATTTATGCCACATGCTCACATGTTTACGTGCTCCTTCTTAAGATTGCACTGCTTTTCCTTCATTTGAACCACCTCTTCAAACCTCAGAACAATGAACTGGAGTAGAGTCTCCAACTCTGGCTAAAAATAGTTTTAAAAACATAGAACTTATGAGATAAGCTTTAAGAAAGATACAAAAATCTAAATCTAAATATTAATATTGTTATACATAACATACATGATATTTTAATTTTATGTGTATTTTTTCTTGTTTTTATCAAATTTTACTTGAAACAGAGTAGTTTTTATGGCTAAGCATTGTTTTACGATCAATATCAATTCAACAAAAAATGAATTGTTTGAAACATTATTGCTGTTATAGTTGCAAAATGTATGACTGGGATAGATATTTGAATATTTTGAGATATGTTTATATTTACTAAAACGTTCTTTTTTGATCATATAGAATTCATTCACTAGGTACAAAAGCCTTCAAACCGTTTTTTTCCTGATGTTTTTGCTGTGTATTGTGTGACTACATGGTTTAGTGAAGCTAGACTGACAGCAATTGCTTGAGCAAAGCCCAAAGCTCTCGCTCACCTACATCCTTTAAGGAGAGCGTGGACTCAGGGACACACACTGTTACATCGTTAAAACTCTCCAAAGTCGGGGACGTTCTTCTCTGGTGTAACTGATCTAAAGCAGATGCCACCTTCAGCCGGAGTTGATCTAAATAAAATTAATGATGCCTGTGAAACAGCTGCCACCCAGACAACTGGAGGAACGAATCCTTTTTTATTCGTCTTTGTCTGAAGTCTAATAATACAAATTATAATGACAAAAGCAAGGCATGGCCGGGTGGCAAATATTTATGAACTGCCGAAGAGAAACAGACTTCATTTCTCTGTTGGTATTCCCATCATATTCCTGATGAAAATTTAATACTGCACTCAGACAGAAGGCCTGAAAGACCTTTCTCTGTCTGCAAACGGCAAACAATAAACACAACTCTACTTGAATCTTTGATTATTCCAAAATTCCTCTTGTCAAGAAGAAAAACATGAATTTGATTGGTCAGTTTTATAAGATATGATTTGTTCATTTTTGTCCATTTCAAGTCTTCAAGCATCAGTCAGTCAGTTCCAGACACGGCGGTGTGATTTCAGGTAAAAAATGCGGGAAGGTTAGCTCCCCTCGGCTCTGAGACAAGCAGCGCTTCAGCAGTTAGATTATTCATTTAAAAAAAGAGCATTAAGTTAATAATTTTGACTAAGATATGATGTCATTCAAATTAGGCCAAAATACACAATATGGAGAAAAGTATTGGGACACCTGGCCATTAAACCAACAGTGATATTGCATTCAAACCCATAGACTTTAATATGCAGTTGGTCCCACCCTTTGCAACTATAACAGCTTCCACTCTTCTTGGAAGACTTTCCACAAGATTTTGGAGTTTCTGTGGGCATTTGTGTCCATTCATTCTGTGGAGCATTTAAGAGGTCAGACACTGATGTTGGTCTGGCTCACAATCTCCGTTCCAGCTCATCACAAATGTGCTGGATGGGGTTGAGATCAGGACACAGACAAAATGTCTGTGAATGAGAAGAAACAGCAGAGAAGTGAAATGACCTCATGAACCAGACTGTAACTGAGCAGAGACACTGACTCACTGCCACAGCAATGCAGACCCATGAAGGTGTATATGGGTCCGCATGCGTATGTCTGTGTATAAAACTCAAGTCTATGGGCTAGGACTACAGTTAAATTTTTTACTGCGTAACAACAGGATGCATCAGTTGCCAAAAAACTCAAAAATGAACACAAACTCAGACACACACACACACAAAATGCAAATGTCAAAATATGTGTTTATCATGTCTGATACAGCAGTTACTGCCCCTGCACTCATGACTAATAACATAACAGCCTCTTCTAATGAGTTTTAACCACATACTGACATACTGAGTGAATGTCACTCCAAACACCCCTCAGGACCAGGCCCATGTTTACAGACGAACTCGCCCCCCCCCCACCCCCCGCATACCAGCCCCCTACCCCCGTTCAACCCCTCCAATACCCCTCTCCCCAAACCTCCAAGCAATATGCCCCTCAACCATAAAATACGCAAACGACCCCCATGGTTGCAGGTGATGGGTGACGCATTACTGATGCACGCAATTTCAGTTTCACAGAATAATCTGATTAAATTGCTTTTATAATTGGCTGTTTGAGCATGCTGTAGATAATTTTGCATAATCGTAATTCATTCTTGGTTTTGGTCTTGTAATGTGTTGCAAAATCCTGTCCAGGTTACCTGTGCTTCGTTACGTGTCATTGTAATCAGATGGAGCTGCACTAGTATTTGTCATCTGTGTAAAAAATGAAACCCATTATAAACACCGCTGGTGCTCTGAGTTTATTAAGACGTTCTGTTTAATTATGCAAATATAAATCCTCCAGAGAGCTCATTTGCAGCAGACTGCATCCTACTTTAGAATGCAGCTTAAATTACTCCTTTAAAAAAGTGAGGGTCTGATTGTCTTAATGAGCCAATGGCACAAACACGTTTTTTCTAAATGATTCTAGTGGAGCATTAAGGGGCATATTTCTTAATTATGTTTCCATGTTGAGTTTTTAGTTCTGCTAAAGCCTAAAGACCTTTGTGCCTTTGTGCTTGTAGCATTTGTGTGGAAACTGTGAGATACCATTAAAGCATTTTGCAAAAAAAAAACAATAACAAAATATTGATTTGATTTCACTAAGGTTTAAGTTGAGATTTAGAAATATTTGAGCTTCAGCAGTGTAACAGTATCAAAGATAGTGTTACAGACAGCAGTGTTAAAGACAACAGAAATGTCCCACTTGTGGGACTAATAAAGGCTTATAAAACTCACACAGGCCACTGGTGTAACACACGGCTTTTTCCCTGAATGCGCTATTCCAGTTCACAGGAGTATAGGTATTGGAGTTTTTAGTCATACCTATCATCACAGTAGTACAATAACGCGGATTCAGTCACACACGGAATTTAGAGAACCAGTCTAATCGTTTCACGAGGAAATCCTCACAAAAACGCAGAAACTGCAAATATCCTGGCCTTTAATTTGAGAATCGAACTGCATTACCGCCACTAGCCCAGCGGTGGCAGTAATAAACTGAAAAGTTTTTCAGTTTTCAGTTTCTCAACCACCATATAAAGAAGAAGAAGCAGACGCCTGCTGCAGTGTGCCTGCTCTGTGTCTTGTCCTCCTATTTTAGTGTTTTAAACGCCCCCCCCCACACACACACACACATTTTCAAGTTATCTCAGTTTATTTAGTATTAGTAAGCTGTGCCCTGTCTAAACACAGAGAGAGTGGAGAGAGTAGAAAGAGTTATTTCAATGTTAACACAAGGCTAACAGTGTCTCTCTTCGTCATACACCCACTCACACACACACACACACACACACACACACACACACACACACACACACACACACACACACACACACCCACACACACACACACACACACACACACACACACACACACAAATAAAAGTTCTTATTATAATTATTTATTTACATTGTCCTTTAAGGGTAACGCGTTAAACTGAGTTTAAAATGAAATTAAAGTGTTCTGGGAGCAGATTTTGGGGCATATTTAGGGTTTACACTATAAAAAAAGGCATTTTTTTATAGGCATTTTTTAACCGAAACACAACCACGCTGTTTTTCACTATACGTGGGTGATCTTGGAACGTAACTCCCGCTAAAAGCCGGGGATTACTGTACTTAAAAGTGCACCACACATTACTTTTGAAATAATTATATAATTATGCACATAACAATGTGATCAATTGCGATTAATAGCAATTTAAAATGGTAAGCGTTGCCCAGCATTAACATATACACAATATTCCTTTTCCTCTGAAAGTTACATTTTTCTGTTTCAGACTGGCTTTACATGCCCTAATAATAATAACGAGAATAATAATAATAATAATAATAATAATAATAATAATAATAATAATAATAATAACATATTTAATTTATAAAGCAGTTTTCAAAATACCCAAAGACGCTGTACAATTTTGGGTAGATTAACAAAACATGAGCGGAGGAAAACATAGACTACATTAGACATGGTATCAGGAAGAAGGGGTAGAGTCAGCGAGGAGTTTGGAAACTGAACATCAATGCAAGTTCAGTTGCTTGAGGACTACATGAAAGTACACTGCACTTGAAGTGCATAGTGGAATTCTTTTGAAACTCACTCACAACTGTTGCAAAAATGTCAGCATCGTAAAACAAGAGCCAATCAATGCACAGATAACGCATCATGTGATAATTACATAATTTCAAACGATTTTTTTATCTGCTGCTCCTACACTGAGCTATGTGGCGTATAAAACCAGCAAGCAGCGGACGCCCACCACTGAGCATCAGACAAAGCATTAGTGGTCCCATCCCTCTCTGTATATGACCCAGCCTTGACAATGCACTGCTTGCCACCCTCTAATTTCTCTGAAAGGCTGTTGTTTGGTTTATTTGCTCTCTTGCCAGTGCAGCTCTTCACCTGCTGTTTCTTAATTGAAGGCAATATAAGCTGTCTGCAAATTAAAGCACAAGTGATGCTTTAAGTCCTGTGACATCTAGATGAGTACTCGAGGGTGCACAGATGCTCAATCATCCAAAAGACATGTGGAAAATTAGATTTCATGGGCAACAGACCAGTGAAACCCAAGCAAGTGTTCTTCTCAACACTGGCGACAGCAGGGATCGCTTCAAGCTGCCCATTAGTTTTCTAACTTCATCAAGCCTCAGGATAAGGTTCATCTTGGTGTGCTGCTGATGGGTCCTTAGCCTGTTTTTAGCTTGCAAATGTCTTGTAAAAATCTCTTTAAGGATGAAACATTAGAGCTGCTCATAGCCGTCTAAGCCACAGTGGTACATAGAAATTTCACAACAGTCTATCTTTGGGCTACACTTCGCTGGAATTTATGCAAATAATGAAAACTTTTTGTGACTTTCTTTGAGGAAATCTTACATAGCTTCTCATACAACCCAGTTATGGTAAAATTTTCTATGAATTAAATGCCTGCTCCTTATTTATCCAAGAAACACCAACAAGTTAATGTAGACTGGTTTTATACTGGGCTGTTCTTTGCCAGAAACATTTGAGGCTCTTGCCAAAAGTAGATCTCTAAGACCTAAGAGCACCGATTTTTGTAAGACCATCTTGCATCTCACCAAGGACCTTAAAACAATAAAACAAGATCCTGAAGTTTCAGCTCTCCATTTTGCTCCGTTATGCTGATAGAACTGTTCTTACACAAACACACGCAGGGATTTCCCTGCTTCACATTAAACTTGGCAGCATACAAAATAGCTGTCAGACGTTTCTACAGCCCTGACAGCTTACAGACTCCAGACTATGGTGGAGCGCAGCCTCTGAGCAGATATTGGGAGTTGAGAGTTGGCTTAGGGGCTTTGAGAGAAGGTTGGTGGGAACTGTGTGGTTCTTTTATAGAAAACAAGATGGAACCAACACTTCGGTGCACATGTGTGAGAGAAAACAGAGTTGTTAAAATCCTGTAGCTGAGTATGTGCAGGTTGATATGAGGGAAAATAAATAAATAAATAAATAATACAGTCTATCTGTTAATGTATGTGCTGAGTTAGGCCTCGCCCACACGGACGTTCGAAAAGAACGCGCTCTGAACTCCAAACTCTGAAAGGCGTTTTTGTGGCGTTTGGTAGCGATGCTTGATCAACGTCAGCAAGGTGTTCGACTGGCGTCTGACGCCGTTTAACGCCAGCCTGACGCTCAATCTGTAGTTTTGTGTATTATTTTGACACAATTAGCATTTATTTGACGCCAACCGAACGCGCAGCGGCCGAACGCCGTGTGGACGCTTTGATTCGCTTCAATGAGCAGAAAAACAGGCGGCGTTCAATAGACTCTCACCTGGAGTCACGAACGCCAGAAAAATGCCTAGTTCAGACGTCCGTGTGAACGAGGCCTTACTGTGGAGGTTAGAGGTAGTTAAGAAAGAGATGGCAGTGGAAGCAGAAGCGGGGTAAGAGAGCTGGCATTCATGAGCCTACAGAAGTAAACTCATCCCTCCTTGATGACCTGAACGCTGTCTTTGCATTCTTGGATGAAGTCCAGTCTTCACCAGCCTGTTTAATGTATCCCTGGAACAGGCCACTATCCCAACCTCCTTCTAGTCTGCCGCAATCATCCCTGTTCCAAAATAGGCAGAGGGCATGCCTCTGAATGACAATCACCCAGATCCTAGTTGTTCTGAAGTGCTTTGAGTGACTCGTCCTAACACACTTTAAAGTAACCACAATCCCCCTCCCTGGACCAGCACCAGTCAAACGAAGACGCCATTTCACTGCACCTTCACACTGTCCTGCTAGACCGGGAGCAACTTTTAACACCACCTCCCCCATAAAGTTGGCAATCAAACAAAACAACCTCAGACTGAATTCACACCTATGCAACTGGATTCTGGACTTTATTACTAACAGATCACATTCAGTGCCCATGAACAAATAGACCCTCAGCTTTAAAAGACTGAACACTGGGACCCCACAGGGCTGTTTGACAACCACCCCACCCTCCACCCACACAACTGCAAACCCACCTGGGATTATGACATCACTGCCAAGTTTGTCAAGATACAATCAAGATACAGTAGGTCTGATTTCGAACAGTAATGAGTCAGGTTAAAAAGGTCTTCAGAGGCTTGGAGCCTGAAGAAAGCACAGCTTCCACAATAGCCGCTGTTCAACTACTACAGGTGCACCACAGAGTCAGTAATCACATACTGCATCACAGCATGGTACTTTGGTTACACCTTGAAGAATAAGAAAGAACTCCAGTGCATCTTCACAGCAGCCCAGCGGATCACTGGCTCACAGCTTCCGGCTTTGGAAAAAAAATTGCCAACTAAACGTATCAAATATCCAACCCACCCAGGGCATCAAATTTTCACCCCTCTGCCATCTGGAAAGCTCTACAGAACCTTGTATGCCCTTACAACCCTGTTGAAGAACAGCTTCTACTCCACAGCTGTGATACTACTGAACAACACAGCAACAACCGCTCACCCCCCCCAACAGAACCACAGAAGTGAAAGGGCTTCGCACAGCTGCACACAAACACACACAAACACATTTATACAATCTACTGACTGTTTCTGTGTGTCTTTGTATTTATTCAGGCCTCTGGACTACTCCTTATTATTTACCTCTTCATTCCTCAGTGCAATTTCTGTCTGTGCCAAATGTATGCACTTCATTTTCCCTATTTTACGCTCACACTGATTTCCTTTTTCTTTTTTTTTATTTTGCATTCAGAACAGCACCTTAATAACCTACTGGGTGTATGTATATATTATGTATGTGTATACATTCAATAGAAAAAGGTTGGTGATAGATCTAAGATGGAACAGTACAAGGCACTCTAAGGGCTTCATTACTACAGAGCTCATAGCGATGGGTCTGTGGGTGCTTCTGTAGTCTGTAGTTGCTCGAGCTTCTAAGGGATGTGAATGAAAGTGTAACAGGGTAGTGAGGCACACCTCTAGTGAAGCGTTGAAAATTGCTGTGAGCAAGAAGTCTGATTAGACTGATAAATCAGTGATTAGTTATTCATCTCAGCATTGTCAGTAGAGCATTGACAGTTTGTGAGTGAAAGGTTTAGCACTGATGTACAGTATTAGGGCTCAGGGTTTGTGAGGACAGAAGGATATCAACAGAAATACAGTGAAAAATGAATCTTGTTTTTTTTGGCTTTTTGTAATGTTCTGTCTTTCCCGTTTTCTTCTTTGTGCTTGTTTACCTTCTCCGTGTGCCTTTGTTTACCTCAGTGGTTCTCAACCTTTCCAACATCAGGGCCCACCATCTATGAGCATGTTGCTAAGGCCCACTTGGCCACATTAGATGATAATAAATAACCAATTACAGTCTCGATTTTAGATTCGCGGGCCAATCAAAATTCTTCATGGACCATCACTGGTTGAGAAACCCTAGTTTACCTGATCCATATGAATCATTTTGGTTCCTGTTTCCTCCCCAGCCCTAATAACTCATTTGTTAGTTAGTATGTATAGTTACTGTGTTTTTCTTAGTTCTTAATGTCATTTTCTTGGTGTTTTTACTCTGTGGTTTTGGCTTGATGTTTTTTGACCCAGTTTGTTCTCACTCTGTGAAGTTTCTTCTCAGTTCTTCTCAGTCCATGGTTAGGTTTAATAATTTGCTCTGTGTTTTCCCTTTGCATTCTTGTTTATGCATATTACACCCCAGTCTCTTCTCGCTTCATTTTGTTTCATTTTGTTAGTCCCTGTGTTAGTTCAGTGTTCTGTTAGTTTCTTATCTAGCCTGTTTCTCGTTCTTTTGTTAATAAATCCCTGCTTGTGATTACGTCCTACTCGACTCCACATGACAAAATGACTGAAAACTGAACACCAGCAACAGGGAGGAACAGTGTGAACTAACAGCAGCGGTTTTCCCACCTGCCTTGTCTAAATGCATTCTAAATGCATTCAGAATACATTAGTTTTTCATGTGCTCTAACAGAATACATTACTGGATTCATTTAGGACAGTGTATTCAGCTTTTACTATTTTTTAAAATGCTTCCACCCAGCTGCGAATGAGATCATTGTAAATAACAAAGAAATCTGATCCCTCATCAGCCCTCCTACCTGCTGCAGCAATAGATGTATGAACATAATGAGCTTGTAGAGAAGAAAAGACATAAGACACATTATTATTTCTAAGCTATGTGGAGCACTGGAGAAATGTGCTATTCTATAATGTACTGTAAGTCATGGGTCATGGAAGACCACTTGCATGAATTTTTATGAGGGTCTATCTGATGCTGTGGAAGATAAACTGAAATTGATTGCTCAGAAATGGGCTTTTGCAGGGCAAGGAAAGGCTCTGGATATAAATGTCAACTCTAAAGTTCAAATGTAGTGCACAATTGAACTGAAGGATATTGTACATCACAGGAACGGGCTTCAAAATGGCCCACACACCACGAAAAGAATGTCATTACAACCATAATGGTCCAAAATATTACATCTTAAAGACTTAGCGATTCATGCACAACCTCTTTTGTTTTCTTTGAGACCAGTTTTATACAAAGGTTGAGAATGAACAACATCAGTAGTCAGTATTTTGTTTGCTAAAGTCTGTCTAATCACATCAGTCACCTCACAGCTGCTGGGTAAGAGAGTGGGTAACATGAGTGATATCTCTTCCACAGTAGTGGAAGGCGTCTCTTTGCTCAAGGCCAAGGTTGGAATGAGGGCTTGCAGAAGACGTGGAGAATCTAACCTTGATAGTTCTCTGTGAAATCTTTTTGACAGGTTTCTGCCTGATACCAAAGCAGTTCCCCAAAACAGAGGTGAGCAGATGAACGCCCAAGTAGACCACCATGGAGTGACATTAAGATGTTCTTTGAGATTTGTAAGCATTAATTTACTCAGTTAATGTCTGTCTAGTAGTACACTATCAGTCAAAAGTTTGGACAGACCTTCTCGTTTTCTTTGTTTTTATTATTTTCTAAATTGTAGGTTTATATCAAAAACAAACAGATGATGAAGGAACAGATGGAGTAAACAAACCGGAGTATGTTCTGTAATCAGGGAATGATGGACTGTTGTGGACTGTTGAGTTCAGTGGTTCTTGCTATAATGTGCAGTAGAACCGTAGTGGAACCGGATCACTAACTGTGGACCAACCCGACTCACAGCTGATGATCCCAAAC
>JBBJLR010084910.1:0-10542 GCA_037577145.1 Brachypetersius gabonensis | reverse complement strand
ATTACTTTGCAAAAGTGCCAACAGACAAGCAAGCAGTAAAAAGTATCAAGATTTCTTTTTTCTAAAAAATATTTTGTGAGCTGGTAAGAAGAACACAGGTTTTGATCCAGGTTTCTGCTCAGTACCTCCAGTCATTGGGTGAATTAATACAGTTCTACAATCAACACCAAATTTAATCTACTAAAGTAAAAAGAGCCGAACCAGGTATCTTAACACCACTGCCCAGCAGTAAACAGCTTTTAAGCATAAGTTTCTCAAGTTTATTTTGCACAGTACTGTATATATGTGTATATATATATATATAAAACATATCTCTGTATGCTTCTGGTATTATTGCTCTAATAGTCAGTGTGTAATACCAGCAGACTCTGCACTAAATAACCAATTGAACTGGGGCTTTAGTGGGGAATGCTCTACCTGCACTGAGGATGCTGACCACAGAAATATGGCACTATGTAGAAAATCCGTGGATTTGAACACTCTGGGTAGTTTTCCAGAATACACACATTAATGTCCTGCAGGAAAGCATGAGAGAAAAAGGCATATGAAACACATTTACAGACAAACACAGTTGTATGCTTAAGCTTGGTCAAACTCTGGTCAAACAATATGTTTTGTTAATTTTCGAAGTTACAAGTACACATCCTCCAGGGAACATCACTATACTCATCTGGGTTACAATCTCAGAGTATTTGCTCAATTTAACATATGGGGAAAAATGGGGCCTGTGCACATATTGAGTCAGTGGCTCAAAACTGGTAACTGGATGTGCAACAACACACACATGTGCATATACATTTTAGCCCTCCTTTCTGGCCAGAAGGGGGCACTACTTACACACTGTAAAAAGCCAACTCTGCAATTTCTCAGTAACTGTTCACAGAAGGTGCTGATTGCTATCCTCAACAAACACATAAACACACAACACTGAGTGTCAGTTACCACTGACAAACAGTTCCATGCAGACTGCAATCACGGATTACTGCATGATAGCAAATAAACAGTCAGTTCAATTCACAGCAACCCTGCCCTTGATTATACTACCAGTACAATTTATTCTGAAAACATATGTAGATTAATACGGGAAGGGGCGGGGGGGGTATTTGGAGGAGTTCTCTAAACAATATTTTTGGAGGGCAAAAGAGACAACACTATGTCAAGCCCGACAGACAGTGCCTCTGAAATAACAGGTATCAGTGTTCTGCAGATATCAAAGGTTTTCCATGAAAACAACTGGATGTATTACTAGTGAAATGTTCATATATTGTTTTTCTCTTAATTGTCAAAATATTTCTGCTTGAATAAAATCATAGAAAAAAAACCCACAAATTTGAACACATGAATTTATTCCAACACATCTTGGATGATTGACCTGAGAATACTGTAAAAAGCACCTATAAACTTCTGCTACAACGGTCTCCGCCATGTTTGAGGTTTGGCATCTACTAAGTTGCACAATGCGCAAAACCTACTGATATTACAGATAAATAAAGTCACTAAGAGTTGAGAGGTGTTTAACAGGAATACACACACGCGCGCGCGCACACACGCACGCACGCACACACACACACAGAGCGGGGAATTTTGCAGTATGACTGCTGTCTATGAAATTCCACACCATGTAGCTGTGTTCCACAGAGGCCCAGGCAGTTAAAAAGTAAGTAAAAGGTAAAAGGGTGATATAAAAACAATGAGCAAAACTTTCTGTTTCCCTCCCTCCCTATTTCTCTCTACCATTCCATCTTTTCCACCACTCATTTTCTGCTTTTTATCAAAAATCAGTGCAGATGACATAAGCTCAACAAGACAGCAACATGACCAAGCGGGAAAACAAGGAAAGGAAGAGGAAACGGAGGCAAAGTCAAGGTCAATCCTTGGTTTTCCAACACAGTTCTTTCAGCAGCAAAGGATAGCTTGTTGACACGAGATAAAAAAATGCACAGGGCCATCCCACTTTGGGGCATGACACAGTGAAAGACTTTTATTTTTTACGTTAATGGCCTCTCCTTTAACCTCCACAAAGCGGGGTAAAGTAAAGTGAGAAAGGTTTGTAGTCTCCAGACTGTATGGGCCTCACTTTATGAACCTCAGCTGAGAGCTGGGGGGGATCCAGTAAGCCAACTTGGGGTGGGCTGTAAATTAAGGATGCACAATTCAATTCGATTCATATCAGTACTGGCAAATAACTGTGAAAAAAAACCCAGATTAGACTGATTATTGCTGAATATATCAGCATCAGAGTTGAAAGACATGGACATGACAATATTGTAAATTGGCATTAGCCCAGAATTCCCACATTGCTACATCAACACATTGCAAATACACATTTTTATAACACAGAACAGCGACTTTAAGCGTATTTCAGGAAATGAAAAAGCCCCTCCTGATGCTCTCATGGGAACATGAGTAATGCATTCCATTTGCTCTGGAAGGCTTTCTGCATGTCACTTTGTTAAAGAAGGAGAAGTATAAAAAACAATGCATTAATTGTTCTATCTTGACAACTCGCGTGTTGAGAACTTTGACCTTCAGGACTTTCTTTGGTATTTGCTTTGTTTTTGTACAGACTGACAAATCTGCCTGGGGCTAAGTGATGTCTTAGAAAACAACAGTTAAATACATACACACACACACACACACACACATAATATATATATATGTGTGTGTGTATGTGTGTGTGTGTGTGTGTGTGTGTGTACTTTTTTTTAATTAAGCCTTTTTTTTTGTTGCTTTTTTTGCTTTTCATTTTTCTTGCAAACGGATCTAGCCATGGTTATAAATTTTATAAATTGAAGGCAAAAAAGTCCCATATGTTTTTACAACTTCAATTACAACTTCTCCTTGGTTTTCTTTCCACATATTTTGGATATTCTTAAATATACACATATATTTCAAAGTGAAAACCCTGGAAGCAGGAAGCAGTAAGACACAATTTATTTGTTGTCAAAAGAGTAGGCAACTTGAGCCTACAGTCCTTAACATGAGGACTCCACTAGACCCCAATGACTTGGCTCTAACTCAACAACAGCTAACAGATAGGTCCCAAAAGGAAAAGGTGGGTCACTGTGAAAATACAACTTAAAACATTTTTTGCTACATGACAGGCATAGGAATGTTAAATTTTTTTGAGGTTGCTAGAAGTGCCAAACAGTAAGAGATAAGTAATATAACGATATGTAATTTTGCGTAAATGAGTCATTTTTGTAATAAAAAAAAATACACAATCACAATACGTTTATATCCTGTTTTTTCTGCCCAAAGTTGAGTGCATAAAACCCAGATAATAGTGATAAAAGCACTGCAGCCCATGGTCATAAGTGAGTTATTGCTATTAGAAATTGACAGGCTGACGGCCGCCGTGCATCGGATAGCCATTCTTTTCCAGAAGCACAGATTGCCAGTCCGCCCTTGACTCATCTTGAGTGTTTCCCTTAATTTTCGTTTTTTTAAACCCCAGTAGTTTTATAACTGTACTGTAAATTAAAAAGTCTACTTTAATTTACGGCATTTATCAGAAGCGACTTCCATTCTCTACCTACAGGGGGCAGTCTCCCTGGAGGAACTCGGGGTTAAGGGTCTTGCTCAGGGACCCAGTGGTGGTGCTGAAGGTAGGATTCAAACCCATGCCCTCTTGCACCAGAGGCAAGTATCCTACCACTAGGCCACCACCACCACCACTTTAACAGGCTCTTTACAAAATACACACAACGCGGTTTTTCATTATACAAGGGTGCTCTTGGAACGCAATCCCTGGGAATAGTGGGGGATTACTGTATGAGTGAAAAAAATTACAAGTAGTTTTTCTTTTCTAAAATTCCATTGCAATGAGAATGCTACTAGTAGCCCTATACAATTACAGCTTGTATTATCAACAAGCCAAGTGATTTGTAAGCTCCTTTTCCCCACACTTTGGCTGAATCTCAGAGAGCTCCCTACTATACAAAGTGCACTTCTCAGGAATTATGAAATTGGTTTCTCCACGCAAACAGTGCATCATTTGAAAGGTATGAATACTACAAGTACTTGTGCACATTTCTGCCTCCACATTCAGCAAAGAGTGAACCCACATATTCTTAACTTATATAGGACACCATAGGGAGTTGGGAGACATTAGAAATTGGTCGGATTTAAAGTGACTTAAGGCAAACTAACTAACAAACAAACATTTAAAATGTTTTTCATAACCCTGTAACAGAATATTCCATTCATGACACAGTGGTTTTAGTGCAATACAGAATACAGCTTTGGTGAAGTGGTTAAAAGTGTGTGTATAATGAGCAACTACTGATTTCAAAGCAGCTCATCCAATCACTTTTTAGGACTGAACCTATGCTGTAATATTTTATACACTAGTTGTTAAGAGTCTATCTGTGTTGGTCTTTAAAACAATCAGTTGTGAAGTTTCTTAGAAGTACTGACAATACTCATTATATACTCAGAAAAGTGTATTTTGACAATCACAATAACAATAACATATCACCATATGGTCCATGCCAACTCAAACCCATGTTTGCTGACTTTAGTTGTTTGCTCAGCATGGTTGGAATGCATCATGGATGCGGCTATTTATTGACAATAGGGAACTGCAGCTTCTGGAGAAGCTTCAAAGCAAGCAGACAGTTGTGGAGATCCAAGGGAAACCGTCTTCTCCAACAAAAGCCAGTCTGTACCTGAACCCAGAATATAGTCCAAGACCACATCGACATCCTCTGAACCTTAAGCCCAACTCAATGCAGTGCCAGAAAGCACAGATGGTACAACTCAGAGACAAACGATGAGCGTCCCAGTTGGGCTTCCTTTGACTACGGAATAAGAAGTGTGTTTGAGAGCCACTGCACACATGGCCAAAAGGGCACATTTCTAAGAGAAGTGCATAACAATGGACCTCAAAACACACCACCAATTACCCCTCTACTCTGGAAATGTAACCACAAAGAGAAAGGAAAGTTCCAAATAAAATAAATAAAAACAGAGCACTTCAGTTTGTATGCTGATAAAGGCCATAAGAAATTCTGGTGTAAACAACAGTTTATGGGTGATAATGCTAGGCAGTCTGTAAGAGGAAACTGTTTTTGTTGGACATGTCTGCACCATTCCTTTTCAGACAGTTTCTAATTACCTGCCAAAAACGAAAATGCTCAGAGTCAGGCCATGTTTGTGCAGGAGCAGCTATGTGTTGGTGTTCAGAGTAGAAGGAGTAGAAGACTTTCACTATACGCTTTGAAGAACAACACAGAGAAAAAATTAAAGCGAACATCAGCATCTTGCTAGAAGGCTAGACTACAATACAGATTAGTGCTGTGAACACAAGTGCTATGAGGTGCTTTCACAGTGCCTCAACACATAAAATCAGTGTCAGGCCATCGCTCAGAATGTATGCATTTTGAAAAGGAATTTTAATTAAAGGTTTCAAAACGTTCAGACAAAAAAGTCAACAGCTATTAACTAGATCGCTGTCTGCTGTGCTCCTATAAAACTCATTGCTCTCTAAATGCCCCTGAAACCAACCTGGTGCCATTCATAAATTAGGATTGCCTGCATGATTCTCCACTCCCTCTCTATGCACTTCCCTGCCATGTCTGGTTCAGTTTTGGTTCTTTTTCCTCACTCCTGAATCACAAATTTGAGAGTAAAACAAAAAACAGACCTATAGTTGGTAACTCCTACAAACATTTTGTTTCCTGTAGAATATGTTAAAATGCCTTTCCACTCTTAAGCATTTTTATGTCTGTGATGTTGTGATCTCCACAGCTTGCCTACACATTTGAGAGAATGACATGCGTTTTGAAAGTGACCATTCTGTCATACATGAACACACCACAGCACACAGTGTGAACAGCACGAAGTTCAACCTCTAAAATTTAACCCATTCACCAAGTGAAGCAGGTGAATGGCACCAGTGTTTACATGATGGCTTATTTTGCTTGGATGAGAACACTCCCAGAAGATAATATGATATACAAGAGGCATCATTGTGGAAAAAATATTTCTATCATCTTATTATCTTCTGGGAGACACCTGTGTAAAAATATAAATGAGAGCTTGTTGGAAAGGTCAAAAGTATTGGGACACTGCAGCGAGGTGAATGGGTAAACTTGTGTGAAAACTTCCAGAAAAAATATATGTATTGCCATAAGAAACGCACACAAAAATGACGTAGGACATTTGCAGTTTCCGCATCATTGTGGGGATTTCCGCATAAAACTATTAGTCGATATCTCGACAGATACATAAATGCTGGGCAATGCTAAAAATGTTTAATCGCAATTAATCGTATTCTTAAATAAATAAATCAAAAGTAGTGTATTGCGCCCTTTTATTTTTAAAGTACTGCTATATAAAAAAAGTACATTAACATTTGATTTGCAAATACAAATAAGGAGCTTTTTAACAGCAGTGTTCCCTTTAACATCGTTAAACTTTGTAAGGCCTGGTACGGGTTTATGAAGTAGAGTCCCAATCAGGAACTATTGAACAGCCCACTCCAGATCACAACTCCAGGATTTCACACAGACCAATGTGGCCAAGATTAGGATCACCTGAGTACTAGACACAGGAAGTATATATAGGCCTTTCTGTCAACACAATGGTGCGAAGTATACTAAACCTTGCCTAGATACCAAGCCTTCTGTCTAGTGATTCGTGTTCTTGTTATCAATCTGTTTCTGCTTCTTGGATTTCCCTTTTGATCGACAGACTCACTTTGTTTGCTTTTTGGATTTCTGTTTTTTGACTTTTTGCTCTGGACTTTGGTTGCAAAATAATACTTTTGGTTGTGAGATTTTTTGTACTCTGCAGATAGATTCTTTCCAGTATTCATTACAAACGTAAACATTAATGGAATCAAATCAAATATAAAACTAAAGATATTTGCCACTGCAGAGCATTCAAGTTTTATCTAGTTTGTTATAAAACCCCTTAGAGTCCAGAGCATTATAGCAGCTGCAAAGACAGACCAACTCCATTTGAAAGTATGTATCTGAATCCATATAATATGCACAAAAGTCATGGGACGTCCGACTCCCAAACTGATTGCAACAGATATGCTTCACAATTACAAAATGAAGAATAAAAATGGTTTACATTAACACCAAAAATGACCATTTAATTGTATTTTCAATATATAAAATAGTGTATATAAAATAGGTTATATAAATTTTAAAGATCTATAGTAACTACTACATATACTACATACCCTTTCTTCGCACAGTCAGTTTTCTTGGCTGTTAATTTGAAGAAATTGTGTCATAACTGTATGGGTGTTATAAAAGTATGGGTGTGAATCATTAAATTGGCAGTGAATCGATTCAATTCGCTATTCACAATGGCTGTATAACTAAAACGGCTCCTTACACTATCACTAATTTTATTTATTGTTTACATGTAACATGTTCTAGTAGAAACACACAAATCATTAAGTGAATCTAGACACTTTTTCATCAGCCAAAGTCAGTATCTGAAAGTTGTATAAATAATCCAAGAGGGCTTGCAAGGTTGAAGTGTGTGACAGCTCAGGGGGTAATGAGGGTGGACGGCCGCTAGAGGTGGTCCTGGGGTTTTCGTTTGTGCACTTCTGTTTAATTGTGGGAGCATGTCAGTTCATTTATATCACCTGTGTGTCATTTAAGTTAAATGTATTTGTTCGGTGATTGGTGGGACTGGCTGAAGGGATATTGTATTTAAGTTCTGTTTGGGGTAGAGGCAATTGTCGGTCCACCGTGACACTCGCTGTGGTTTTGTTCCTGTTTGTGTTCTTTAAGTAAAGTCATGAAAAATGGAAACCAGCCTGTCTGCGCAGACACTTTGAAAAGGGCAGGGGACGGTGAAAGGAAAAAGTAAAAAACATGACTAGGGTACATATTTAATTCTTGCTGTATGACTACAGACCGTGCAGTTATCAGCAGTGTCTTGCTGTATGATGCTGTATGAAGCAGCATTAGGGTCTTGTACAAAGTTGCTCTTCTCTGTAGTGTTTCAAAGTCAAGAGAGTTTCCTTTTCGATGCCTTCCGCTATCGCAAATTCCCTCTGTTGCTTACATTGGGCAGCTGGTGGCCTAGGGGTTAGGGAGCTTGCCCTTCTGTGGGATCAGGCTAGATGAGCTAATCTTTCCTCTGCATTTGCATCCATGAGCCTGGTTCTCGGTTCACTGGTTATCCTTCATTAGACTACTTTTGGCAAGTATTAACCACTGCAAACACAGAGCTGCCCAAAAGACCTGCCGTTATAGAGATGCTCTCACATGGACATTTAGCCATGACAGTTTGGGCCGTAACACACTGACGCCAGTCCCACCAATCATCCTTATGCTTGCCTATTTTTCCTGCTGCTAACACATAAGGTTTGAGAACTGACTATATTTGTTACCTAATTTGACAGGTGCCACTGTAAGAAGATTATTCACAATATTCACAATATTATTCACATTGCCTCTCAGATGTTTTTCATGTTTCATCTTCCCTGAAATCATCACAAAACACTTTGACCAGATGCGTCCTTTGCCTATGAGAATAATGCAGTCTAGTTTCATATCAGTTGTCAAATAATGTGCAGTTACTAAACAATACGACTTGCGAAAGGAGTGTCAGCCCAACAAAGCACAGTTAAATGGATGGCTGGTTTGCCATATCAGTGTATGACTGTTACCTGAAGAATGCTTTCCTGTCATTCACAGTTTTGAAAAGTTACTCACACTTTTCACACTTATTATGCACATTGTAGTAAAGAAACCTGTACTAGGGGGTTCTCCACTATTCACCATATTCTATGTACAGTCCCTGACAAAAGTCTTGTCGCTTGTGTACAAATTGACCTCAAGTGTCGCTGAAATATTTTTCTAATCAAGATTTTTTTTTACAAGAAATGGCTCATTTTATTCCCAACAGCTTTTGTAATAATGTTTCAGTGCAAAACGAAACTGTCAAGTATTCTAATATTCAAAGCTTGGTAAAGCCCATTGAGTCAATTTTTGCAAAGACATAAGTGTTGTCGCCTTGAGCTTCACCTGTGACTAATAATGGATCAATTAGGTCTCAGGTGTGTATACAGGGTTTATACAGAGATTCTTAAGTTGAATTTACTTCCTTTTTACTACCTTCACACTATTTTTTACTACCAGCATGACTTCAAGCTTCCACTGTTGCAGCGTAAAGTATTGAAATATCTCAAATTAATAACATTTCCTCTCAATTTAATGAGATAATTATAACTACTTCAACACTGGACACAAAAACTGGTCAAATAGAGAGAGAGAGAGAGAGACAGACAGAACCAGAGAGAGAGGGACTGACAGACAGACAGGTGGAGAACCAGAGAGAGAGAGAAAGAGAGAGAGTCAGAAAAGGGCTCTGTAGGTGTGTGTGTGTGTTAGGGCAAGCAAGTGAGCTACATTTAAGTACAAAGGAGCTCTACCATAGGAGTTGGATTAATCAAGATGTCACAACAGGCCTTGGTCCATAGGTCACACTCAATATGAAAAAAAAAGTATAACAGTTAAAAGACAGACTGGACCTTTAAAATGAACAACTACACATTGGAATTTGAAACAAATGGTTCAATTAGGGCCTTGAAAAAAGGAGGAGGAAACTAGCTAATAATATCCTCCTGAGACCCGGCCCATTCATTTATGTCCTTTATAGTGGACATTTTGTTCACCTGTATCTTCCTTAAATATCTGGAGATCTCCATCAAGCCCTACAGTGTTCTGTAGAGGAAATCCTGGGCTTTCCAGTGATGGTCCTGTGAGGGGTTTGGATGCTGGGAACAAGGACTGCAATGGCAAGACATACATGAGGAGCACCTTATGCGAGATGTTCCTCTGCGGAACCAAAAAGAAAACCAGGACTATCACAGCTAAACTATCCAGAGGATGTTCTAGGACTTATAGTTCACTGCTGACACAGTGAAGAGAGATACAGAGATACAGAATTTTATTGTTTTAATAAAATTGAATGCGTTCTTGGGTTAATATCACGTTTTTTATTTTCTAAATTCAGGTCTATTTTCACACGGAAATTGTCCTGTTGTCCTCTACAGTGGACATGCTGGAAAATTAAAATAAAAAATCTATTCAATGAAATTTAAATTGTAAGGTGTTTTTTAGACCCAAATAGATAGGAAAATTACACAAAAAATAAACTGTAGGAGACTTTTTTCTTTGGTTCTCAGGTAAAGTGCAATTTTACACTATAATAACAGCATTTCATTAACAAATAACTTACAAACAAATATATTTACGTCAACATTGGACACAAAAACAGGCCAACACACACACACAGATCGAGAAAGAGCGAGAGACGGGTAGAGAGAGCCAGCGAGAGAGGTAAAGAGAGAGCGATACACTATTACCGAACTCGCGCGGAGGTTTGGCAGCGAGGCAGCCGGGTACCCGGACTGATTTAACGCGCGCGAGGTCACGTGACATCATTCCTATCACTCAGGTCCTACTCGCAACATAAAAATAAATTTACGCAAGTTTAATAATTTAAGGAGATGCACGTAAATTGCACAAATTGAAAAACGCATAGGCCCAGTTGGATGGGGGC